>LKNJ01006513.1:0-16959 GCA_002120245.1 Maccullochella peelii
AGGGACTTATTGGGGCAGCCTGATAATAGGAAGTTGCAATAATCCAGTATAGACGTAACAAATGCATGGACTAATTTTCTGCATCTTTTTGAGACAGGATGTGCTTGATTTTTGCAATGTTACGTAGGTGAAAAAAGGTAGTCCTTGAAGGAAGTCTACACTGGCCGCATAGCGGCTTGCGCTTCACTTGCGATATATGTGTTTAACTGCAACCCAAAGCATTTATTTAAGTCTATTTTCCCCCATTTTACCACTAGGGTGACCTATACTTTACTGTGCCTGAAAACATACCGTGTGAACACTAGTGGAGAACTGAAGTTGCTGCTGCTGCTACTCTGCTAACATGCTACTACCACTACGTAGGCTGTGTAGATGTTGTGTTAGAATGCTCATTAGCACTACTGACAGAAATTTCAGTTTGCTGATGTGAATGTCATCGGTTTTGCAGGTATTTCGTTATAAATTAAAATATTGGACAAACTGAAATTTGACTTGATAATACCGCTAGATGAAAAGTCAGAGGGTCGCCAAAGACATTCGGATTCATCCTCTGTGGACTTTGAATGTTTGGACATTTTATGGAAATCCATCCATCAACATTTGTTGAGATATTTCAGTCTAGACCAAAGCAATGGACTGACTATCCAACACTGCTGTACTTAGCTTAGCTAAAAATTTGTGCTGGTCATGGCCACTGGCTATTTCAGCAGACCAAACACACACCTAAATTAAAATGTCCGATGTGTATGTGTGAGTGAGTGAGTGAGTGTGTGTGTGTAAAGAGCTGGATTCTGGCCCTCTTTTCCTGTCCTGCTGATGCTCCCCTTGCGTGTCTCTAATTACCCTCTTAGATTAGGCTGTAGAGCCACAGGACCCCAGGGAGGGGTTGGACAGTAGCAGAGTGCTGTTAGGGGAAGAAACCCTCTAACCTAAAGCCAAGTGCTGCTTCTTGCTTCTGGTGTGATTTGGTTAACACCAGCTTGGTATGAACACAGTCATGCTTCTTCAACATGGTAAGGTTCTGTTAAAACTGGTTCTTGAATTTAGAGTTTGTCTGAGCTCATTCTTAAAAGAATAGTTAAATATTGGGAAATATGCTCATTCTCTGATGGGTAGGTCAATATGGATCTCATGTCAGTAAGTATGGAGATGGAGTCGGGATGTGGTTAGCCTAGAAAAAGTTCTCCCTAAATCTGCAAATAGTTGTTACTGCTTGTGGGTTGAACAGACGACATACAGTGTTTTTATTAGAGAGCTTTAGAGGTGTTGGTAGGTTTATTTTTTTCACTTTGAACAGAGCCAGACTAGCTCTTTCCCCCTTTTTCCAATGTTTGTGCTAAGCTAGGCTAACCACGTCCTGTCTTCAGCGTTATACTTTATGCACAGACATTAAAATCAAGTGATTGATTTCAATTTGCTCATCTTACTCTTGGGAAACAAAGCGAGTTTAAGTATTATGTATATTTTCCAAATGTCAAACTATTCCTTTACAAACTAACCTGGAGTCAGGACGTGGTTAGCCTACTTTAGCATGAGACAGGAAGCAGGGGGAAACAGCTAACCTGTTCAAAGTGAAAACTGAATTTGGAGTTTCCCCCTGCTTCCAGTCCTTATGCTAAGCCAGGCTAGCCACATCGTGACTCTAGCTCCATACTTAATCTACAAATTTGAACACTGTGCAAAGTCATTGAAGCAGTATGGTGTATGTTATATAATTTGCCATTTAGAGAACGCACCCTCTGCTTTTGCCTCCATATATAGCCCAAATCAGCTTAACACTGCATTGCACAACATTATCTACATCTACTCCCAAGGCTTAGGAGCATACATAACCACACTGCGTACAGACACATGCATACACACATATACACATAGGATGAATTCTTACCTGTCTCATAATGCTGACCTGATCACAGATGAATATTGAGTGAAATTCCAGTAAGAACCCAAATTACACACACATAACACATACTTTATTCTGATTCATTTACTTTAAAAAAATCTGCAACATTTGTGGACATCTGAGTAACACCCATTGTAGGAAAAAGCACAAGAGAAAAAAAAGTTCAGTTCAGTAAAATAAGCTGCTACCTGTGTTATTTGCACATTGTAATATTGTCGCATGCAACTCATTTTATAACTCTGAGCCAGTGTTTGCCTGCAGATGACTTTGAAACAGGACCAGAATACATTGGCGTTTACAGCCATATGCTTTGTCTTACCTTCTGCACAAATTAATGCAACGCTGAATGGATATCAATTAATAACTAATATTTCAGCTGCTTTGCTTGGATACAGACAGTAGAATTTTTATAATGGAGTTCTTCAACTTTTAATTGGTTGTGAAAATAATATGCCATTCTTCCTGGCACACATTTCTGGTAGAGCGGCAGTACATCACAAAAGCATGCCTGGCCAATTAAAAACTTTATTTGTGATTCAGAATGATCAATGCCTCCCAAAAAGACATACTAAACATTGCATTACCTTTATACAATCTGTGCGTCAATAGATTTTAACATGCCAGGATCCTGACAATCTCCAGTAAAACTGCCCATGGCAAAACAATTGTTACATGCTCTATTCTGTATATAGTAATAACCAGTCAGCACAGAAACCAGTATACTACTATAATACTATGCACATAATGCCCATTAATGCCAGTTAAAAACATATACTTAACAAAAACATCATCAAATTCACATCATATTCTATAAGCCCTGCTATCATGATATTATAAGAATTTGTATTTGGACTTTTACTTATACAGCGCTTTTCAATCGTTCCCAAAGCGCTGTAATAGTAATCTAAGTTCTAACAGTAGTCTAATTCACCCATTCACACACCAATGGGGACACAGCTGCCATGCTGGCCTCCACCAGGGGCAACTTAGGATTCAGTGTCTTGCCCAAGGACACTTCAACATGTGGACAGGAGAAGCCGGGATCAAACCACCAACCCTGGGGTTAATGGACAACTGCACTACCCTCTGAGCCACAGCCGCCCTTTATTATTGGATGCATTATTTGCATCCAATAATAAAATTGCCACCATAACCATTTATGTCTTAGCTCAGTTTACAGTTAAAGCTGCATTAGTTGATTTTGTGGCCACTGGGGGGCAGTAGAACAAGTTGTAAACTCAACATTGACATATTATTACCTTATAAAGTTGTTATGACAATGATATTAGCAAACAGTTATTATTACACATCCAGAAGACACAAAGCAAGATTAGCATTCATTTAGAGAGGTGTTTGTGTCTGCCTGATGAATCTAAGTCCAATATTCCCTCTCTGTTAGCTCAGTTTTTGGTCTCTACCACCTGCTGAGGGAAATATCTGGCTTTAGCTGCTAAATGCTCCACTATGTTAACCCAGCTAGTCTCTAATGGTGTCTGTCTGCTGTTTGCTGCTGGACGGGTAGTGTTTTATCAGACCTTTTATTACTGTGTGAAATGAGGTTGAGGAGAGCAAAATTGTGGGCCAGAAAACTAAAACTATGAGCTGAAAAATGGTAAAGCTCTGCAGAACTGAAGGGAACTTGCCTAATTGAGGTTGCTCTAGTCAACTGACCTTTGGTACAGTGTAACAAAATAACCAAAACTTAATGGTCCACTTACTAGCTTTTGGAACTTTTTTTTTGTGTGATAAAAAAAAACACACACACCATCCAAAGCTTTGGGAACATTCAACTGTATCTCATGGTCTTCATTTAGCGAACTGAGCTGGTTTAAATTCCATCACATGACAACACTAGCTGTCTGTGAACACCAGACCAAAACACACAGTATCCACTGGGAAGTCATTGAATATACAGAGAAAGAGAGGAGGACATTTATATCTGACACCAGAGACCATCTTTGTCCCCATATACAACCACCTGTTATCATGTGACCAGAGTTCTATACTTAGGTAATGTAAACCTACGCTAGCTAAATGCACTGAAAAAGACCATAAGATGCGGTTGAAAGCTCTAAAAGCTAGTAAGTTGACAGTTTAGCTGAGATTCTCTTCACCATGTATTGTTCTTAAAGGTCAAGGAAGCATTTGTGGTATAAGGATGGACGTTTGACAACATTTTCTTCACGCTAGGTCCACTTACTAGCTTTTTCCAGAGCTTTCACTTGTATTTCATGGTCTTCATCAGCAGGAGTTTGCTCAGTTGCGATGAAGTTGTTATGCAATTATGTACTGATGCTACAGTTTCTTTGTACATATATGTACATCCATTCAGCATCCCTAGCTCTATGTAAATGTCAGACAAATCACATTTCCCTGTCAACCGTCACACCACCTTCTGTTCTGGGTTGTACCAACATTAGTTCACACGGGTTGGGATCTTCTGTTTTAATTACGTTAAGGGGTGGGGGTGGCTGGTGACATTAGGCTACATCTAATTAACAGCATGTGTATTAGTAGCAGGCCACCATCAAAACTGTATCTAAATTAATTAGGTTTTGATTTAAGATATTAAATTCAAATTAATCATTGGGAAATGGAAATGATCCTTGATGTCGCTCCAGCTGCGAGGACGGCTCTCGTGTGTCTTAGCTGGATCATACGACTTTATCAGTGGAATATTTTGCAATTAATGGGACTTGGAGGTCACCTGCACCTAACAGTTAGACACCTCTCGAGTAGAGAGGACAACATTTAACCTTTACTCTGATCATGCTTTCTGTGTCTGATTTCTATTGACAGCAGCACCACAGCAGATTCTTACCAGGAGTTGTTGAAGTGCTCATTCAGTGCAAAGACAAGCTCCAGCTTTGTGTCGCTATCATGATTTTCCTCATGTCCTTGGCTTTAGAAATATTTCAATATATCATGTTAGTCAAGGTAAATTCACTTCTAGTGGTACTAGAAGAACCAAGATGGGCAGATGTTACATGTATATGGATGCAGGCACACAAAGTGCTCACCAGCAGAGAAGAGTTGGTGAAATTGCAGATTTCTGCACTTTCATGTTTTCTTACTGATATGATTTACTTTCATGAACAATAGTTTTAACTGGCACGCACAAAATGGATGAAGATTTGATTACAACAATTCAAAACCTCCACCTTCGCAGTAGCCTTTACTTGAACTTTCAGGACTAAACTTCTCTAAGTGATACTTGGAAGAATGGTTGCATCCGACGCTAAGTTCTGACGTTGTTTATCTTGTTTGTTTTCATTAATGCTAGCTAATTAGCACTTGCTAGATAGCTATCTTGTCAAAACAATGAAACAGTATGAAAAGCAGCAAAAAAAGAGGCCATGATTACATGGTTTATTTTTCTTGGTCAAACACTGTTTGTGCAGACTGCTGTATAGCTGCAATCAGAGCATCTCACACTGCAGACAATCAGTCAAAACAGCGCATGAACACAAAGCCATCATCTGAGCTGCTCACTGTGAGCACAACGAAAGAAGGCACCAGAGATGGAAGTAACCACGTTTATGTATATTTACTCAATATCTGTAATACTTAAGTAATTCTAAGGTACTTGTATTTTAAGTATTTAAAACTGAGCATCTAAATTTTATGCTACTTATTGTGCTTTTTACATCACTACATTTATTTGACAGTTAAGTATAGTTTGCAGATTAAAGGTAACTTCACACTTTACACATTAAGGTATTTTTTTATTTATTATCCAATGTGTTTTTTTCATATTTGCAACATTAAAAACACAATCATGAAGAAACAATATATACCGTAGGTGAATAAAATTACACTTAAAAAAAAATATTGTCCGGAAAAAAAACTAAACTAAACTTCTTAACTGAGCCAACTTTATCCTACATTTTTCTACAAAATGCATTCAGTTGATAATATGTATGTAGGCATACTTAAGGAAAAAAATGAATGCAAGGCTTTTACTTGTAATGGATTATTTTAACATATTGCTTTTAGACATGTTAAGACTCCAGATACTTTTTCCAGCAGAGCAAGGCACATGCACTTAATGTGTTCCTCTGCATTATGAAACAACTCTCACCTCCCTCACAGCACATAAATGATGAGGGTTAAAGTTAGAATCATTATCATATCACCAGCTCTGTTGAATCATCACTGTGTTTAGATTGGGCGGTGCTGTGCCAATTGTGGCCTTTGTTTGGGGACGATCAGACAAATGCACCGTGGGTTCATGGATGTAGACAAGAGGGATGGATGCTAAATAAGTCTCTCTTTCTCCACCTCTTCTCTAACTGGCTGCCGGTCCCTGTGTGATGATTAGCTGCATCCCGAGGGGAAGGTGAGTTAGCAGAAGCAAACTCTCTCTAATGAGGTAAGCTCTGCCCCTCTCTCCCTCTCCACCGTCCCTCCTGGATCCCCCCGTCCCATCCCCATCCCTCCCTCCCTCTGAGGACCCAGGGGTGGTGGGGTGGTCCCGGGAGGGGGTCCGCAGCACACCTGTTCTCCTGCCCCCCCACCCTTCTGTAATCAGTGCATTTCTACACTCCCTCGTTGATGAAGGGGGTATTCCTCCTCTTCCCGCTGGGACCTCAGCCATTGTCTGTTTTTCTTTCTTTGTTTTCTTCCTCTGCTCCTCCTCTCTATTTTTCTTCTCTTTTATTAGAATCACTCCCTTCTTGCCACTCCTTAGCCATACTCAGCCTTTGTTTGATCCTTGTGTATGGAAATTTGCTGATACAGTTTCATTGTTTACAGAGTGTATGTGGTTTATTCACATACGCAGGTTAAAATGATATATGTAGTTAAATGAAATAATGCAGGCAGGCTGCAGGAGTGACAAAAGGCCACCTGGCTCCAACCCACCCCTCCCCTCTTGTTCCCAAGACAACACTTCCCTCCCGTTAATTAGGGCAAATTTTTGTTTACATAACAAACTTCAGGGTCGCTGACGACAAACAGCATCTTGGGACACGAGGGGGTGGGGGGGGTGGGGGGGGCGATGGGCAGATTTGTGTGTGTGTGCGTGCAATGATAACTCGTGGCTGAACAAAACATCCTACCTGCTGGCTCACTGCATCAAATTCCCAGAAGCCATTGGTAGGACACGTGTTTTGGCGTGGGCTGGGAAATGGGAAGGCCTGACGGGGGGTAAGTGGAGTTTGTCCTGCCACCCCTGGGGCAGGAACATGGCTCAAGACCAAAGTTAAGGCCTGTCCAATTAGTCTGGTGAAGGCTCTGATAACAAATAAACATACAGGAGGTTTGGGGAGCTCTCCTGGGTGATGTTGCTGGATCAGATCTAATGGTAAACTGCTTCTGGTGTCCACCGAGTCCTTTACTGCTGTGAGTCAGAGAGGCACCAGAGCAGCACCTCCAGGCCTCACCTTGGGGTTCATCATCAAATCCATCTGTTTATTTCACCTTTTTTTCCTTTATAAATAACATGAACATTTCGCTCATAAAAATGTAGTGTATTTACATACTTTACTTTGGTGAGATGAGTAATTCATGATTAAGTCAAATAATTGTACCGTCCATTTCAAATCTTGGTTTTTACATACTGCCAGAACATTTATAGTCGATATTTCATAGAGAACGTTTAAAGAATAATGAATCAATATGTTAGGAATGTGTAATAATGATAAAAACGGAACCACAGATGAACAGATCTGAACTTACTGAATTAGAAGTTTGGCTCTGTAGCCCTAGTGACCAATAGCTTCAAGTTGGCCTCTTAAATCAATAAAAGTAAGGTGAATAATAAAATCACATATTATTTGAAGCTGCTATTCAATATTCCTGCGTCAAGACTGGGTCAAAAGACTGCTGTACATGTAATGTGAAAGGGGTTGCTCATACTGACTAACCCACAAAGAATTATTTGTTTTGTTTAGCCATAACCAATCAGTAAGATAAGAGTGTCCTTCTAACATTATTGTTAGCTGACACAGTAGCAGTTGCTAGGAGTAGTTAGCTTATCGTTTTTCACAAAGATTTAAATATGCCAATATTTGGCAAAATATGTTAGTTATTTCTGTAAATTGACATTGATCTCATCCATGCTTGTTTCCATTTTTGTGGCCATGTTTTTGTCATTATGTTTCAAGGATGTAGCTAGCTAGCTAGCAAGCAACAGTATGTAGTTAGATGGTCTCCCCATTCCTAATCCCACCTGCAAAGTTCTGGTTAGTCGATTGTTTCTCTAACCCCCCGGAAAAAGTTGTCAGTCAGCACAACACCAGACTTATTTGAATCACGTAACAGAGATGATAAATCAGAGATGTGAGCAGTGATTCAGAGGTCTGAAACCACACTAAAACCAGATTATCCAAATTACTTAAACCACTTAATCTGGAGGTAAAACCAAATGTGAGTGTACCCAAAAGTTTAAAAAAGGTAATCCCCCATTGCTCATTGCTAGCACAATTGTGATAAGGTAGGTCCAACATGTTTGGTTTGATCCGCTCTTGTTTCTTTCCCCATACAATTCCTTTTGGCGACATTGTTGCATTCCCACATTTGTAGTAATGAATTAGATGAGTCCAATGTTATCATGACTAAATGATACTCAAAACTATGAATAACCCTTTAAGCCACATTTCAGATAGTTAAAGTTGGACTGGATGTATGTATATTGTTTTGCATTTGTTACTGGTCAGTTTTCATTATGTAGTTCCATCCCAAACCTTGTCTTGTATTTGGCCTCTAAAATGGAAAAAGGAATACAATTATTTTCATAATGTCTTATTAACTGTCTAAATAAGTTCAAAGTAGTGCAGAGTTGGTAGTAAAAAAAAAAGGAAAGTCCTGGCATGATAAGACCCTGATAAGTGACCAGTCAGGGCTGCAGTCTGCTGGCCTCCTCCAGCTGCTGGGCTGTGTGGTGTCGAGGTGGTCGGAAAACATCACATCTTATAAAAGGGCAAGTGCTTGCCAGTCAGACGTCCATCAAGGCTGCGCCCCAGTGGGCCAGCGTGGGGCCATAATCCCTGGAAGTGCCCCTATGGTTCTTGTCCTACTTCCCTTATCCCCTCCATCCTTTCCTCTACACATCCCTTCCCTCCATGCTGTTGTTTTCCTCCTCTCCTCCCCAGGCAGGGGGTGTTTGGACCACGCAGCGTGACCTGGCTGCCAGGGGAGGGATCCAGGGAGGGGCTCCGGGGCCACAGGTGAGGTCTGAGCTCAATCTACCCCCCTCTATCCTGCCTCTCCCTCCACCTCCCCTGGGTGCCAACTTCACCAACCCTCATCCTCCCTGTGCCCAGCAGGCCAATCAAGCCATATCTGTGTGCCATGCAACCTGGGGACCAGGGGGATTGAGGAAGGGAGGAGGGTAATAGCGGTGAGGCAGGCCGAGGCCCCATATGGACCTCCTGTCCCTCTGAAACCCTCCCAGGATCTGTGTCGCCATCACCACCACGTTTAATTACCTCGCTCATCTTCATTAATTCATGGGGCTTCTTTGTGCCCTGCAGGCCGGAGATAGATAGAGAGGTAGGGAGGGAGGGAGGAATGGAGACAGAGGTGGAGGGAGAGTCCGCTCAACAACAACAACAGCGGCAGCAGGCGCAACAAAAACAACAACCTCAGCAGCTGGAGCTTAGTGCTAGAAGCAGAAGCTTGGTGACCCAGGCGTCCCTGAGGGCACTCGTCTAGAACCTCCAGCGCAGGAGGCTTTTTGCCAGTTGAGGGCCGCAGGGCTCCAGGGTCAGTTTGGCCATACCAGACCCTCTCAGCCCTGGAGACTGTGGAAAACAAATCCCTGCTGTCTGGCCGGAAAGCACCTCTGAGATAGAGGCCTAAACAGGCTCTATTGATTTCAGGCACTAAGGGCCATTCCCTGAACAAAGTGACCATAATGACATTAGAGATTAGTTGCTCAGATGCTGCTCACAAGAGACTGGGATTAGAGAAATGGGTAATAAATGCCTATTTAGTGGACCAAGGGCCAATCAGCTTTATGTTTGTGTGTGTTTAAGTAGAGGCTCAAGTAAAATGTGTGTTTAGTGAACAAATCATTAAACAATCCAAATCTATTCTACAGTCAAAGCATTACACTTATTAAATTATTAAATATCTGAATGCAAAGCCTCACATGATTGAAATGGCTTGACTCCAGCTATATGAGATGATCTTGTTTCATGACAGATTTTTTTGTGTTGTAATGCCTCCAAATGACCATTTTTTTCAAAACTTTTCAGAGCACTTGGACCTTTTTGTGAAAGTGTCAGGATTATACACAATTTAACAAACTTAACTTTTCTGAGAGCTCCTGTGGTCATGAGACTGACCAATCGCAGAAAAAGAGTTTAAACCTGGCTGACATCATTGTACGTAATACAAAAAATATTCTTAAGAAGAAAGAATCTAAAATGGGGTGATGTGATTAGATTTCCTAGGGTCTAATTAAGGCCTAGTGGCAGCTATTTACGTGTGCTGGAGATGAGCAACTGACTTATGGCTGAGGGCAGAGTAAAGAGAGTTACAGTAGTCCAAACCAGAGGAAATAAAGGCATGGACCCCTGCATCAGATTTGCTACAGTAAATAGGAATTTGTTTTAGCTATTGCCCTCAGCAGAAGGAATTATTGTATTGCTGGATACTTGGTAGTCAAATGCTAGGTCAGAGTCAAATATAAACCCTAGATTGTGAGCGGACTTTTTTGTATTGGATGATGGACAAGTTGGGAATGCATAAGGAACTGTCCATCTACTTCCCATTAATAGCAAAACAACCCATATTAGCTTTGGTATGTAATACAGAAATAGTTAGGTTTTTCAGTACTTTACTCTTCATTTTAGTTGTTAAAGTGGTCTTAAATTCCCAGCAAGGTATAGGTTTACCCTCAGAAGTCAGAAATCTGACTTTCTGACTTACTTTGCTAATGTCGAAACACTGCCCTGATCCTTTTTACAGTAAGATATTACTGCGCTTTTGTTACATTCCCAACATGACATCCCAATACTTAGAAAAAAAGTGCGTCTCATTTGACTGTTGTGAGAAGATCCAATCACGGGTCCTGGAACTAGTTAGCTGAGAGATACTTGAGAAGCAATAACTTTGAAATTGTGCAACAGTCCCGACACCGGACAGTTAGTTAGTGAAGCAGGATGCATGTTTTTGGGGAGGCAGGGACTCATCTCCTACTGTAGAGAGCAGAGGTTGGGCTCTGTGCAGGGCTGTTTTTTGGGTGGCTTTGTTCCTCCATCTGAGCTCCAGGATGACTGGAGTTGGGCCCCAGCGGCTAGCACTGACACCCAGGCCCCACAGAGCAGAAAGTTAATACTGCGACAGATGTGTCGCCTTCGTGCTGCCTCTCAGCCATGCAGAACCCCCCTCCGACATCCTCCTCCTCCTCCTCCTCCTCCTCCTGCCTGCTCTCCCTGCACTTCTCCCTCGTCCTCATATTCGATCTGTGTCTCTGTCAGTGATGAAGCGGTACAGTGCGTAGGAATCAAAAATTAAAGAAGAGTAAACTGTGACTGACACTCTGTGATTAATTGAAAATATATTGATCACGCTTTAAAGACCCACTTTGGAAACTGTATATATGTCCAAAAACTATTAAAAACACATCAGTGAGCCACACTATTCCCTTCATCACCATCACTTCATCACACACTGTAGTTTATTTTGTCTCAATCCCACACACACCGTCCTGCTGCCCCAAATACTCACTAGAGCACCAAATGTAGATTCATCCGCCGCTGAAAATAGTCCCCAACAAATGTTTGTGTAACATTTGTTAAAAACTACAGTGAGCAGCTGTTTTAGGACTGAGCCTTTTTTTTTTTACATGAAATTATATATTACTGAGGTGTTTTTAAAGATTTACATCTTCATTAAGAACCGATGGGCTTGAGACAGGGTAGGGAAGTCAGATAGTATTGATGGACTTTTCATTGATTTGTTGAAAATGACTAAATAGTAAGAAAAAATAAATCAGTTAGCCTACTTTTTTTTTAATTTTAACTCAACGATATCCTTTTCTTCCTGTTATATACAGTGAAATTGTGCTGTTTGTCCCTCAGCTGTGATGAAGTTCCCACCACGTCAAAGTGGCTCCCCTCTCTCTTTCCATTCCATTTGAAATTTTATCCAACATCGATCACAATCTCAGTTTTCTCTTACGCCTCCTTTTCTTCCGTTTTTACTATTCCCCCCTCCCTGACTCACTCACTCACTCCCTCTCTCTTCATCCCCTGTCTTCCACTGCCTCGCTCGTCCTCTCTTCCGTGGCGGTGGCTCGGCAGGACACTGATGTGCGATGAGTTTTTCTGAAAGGTCCCAGGAGTTCAGCACCGGTGCTGAGCCTCCTCTCTTTTTCTCCACTCTCTCTATTTCCACTTCCACAACTCCTCTCTCTCACTCTCTCTCTTTGTCTGTTCCCCGACCCACCGCACCCCCTCCCCTTCATATCCCCACCTCCATTCACATCACATGAGTCTCAGAGATTGACAGCCTCCCCAAAGAGTGAGAGCTGGAACAGATGGAATATGAATGGTTCACTCGTGTATGAAAAAGGTGTCTGGGTGAAGGAAGTGGTGTAGGGGGACCCTCAATTGCGAGTTAAGTATGACTAAATCCCATTGTACCCCCCCCGCAATCACACACACACACACACACACACACACACACACTTTCACTGCCACAAAAAAGGAAATGAGGCTTTAAAGAGACAGTGACAAATGATGCTGTTGCATCTGTCTTTCAAGTAAAATACATTTAATAAATAAAAATACATTTTGCTTTCTTTTTACACTCCAGCTTAGTTGTTGTGATACAGCATAATACGCTTTTTAACTTAAATATTGATAACTTATCAATTTAACACACAAAACATCGCCCCGGATCTGCACAGGCACAGCTTGGGTCAAACCTCCCTTCAGAGCTTGACATTGTGAGGTGGTTTTTCACAACATTTCAACATTTTAGACTCTTGTCAGGCTCATCTCTACATTGCCGTATCTGGCTCAACTCTCTAATGTTAGCATGCTAACATCAGCATGCTAGAGCTAGTTGTTGACATGCATGTTAAGAACAATTGGGTGCTGACGCTTAGCATGTAGCATTTAGCACATTAACAAGCTAATGTTAGCATGGTAACATACTCCCAGTTAACATGTTAATATGCAAATGCTTAGCATGTTGGCTTGTATTGCTGTATGCTAGTCTTTTTGAACAAGTCCTCCAATTAAAACGACAAAGTACGACATTTGTTCCCGCCCCCTGGAATGACCCACACAAGTGTTTTCTGATGTAACGCCCCCCTCAGCAGGACCACATCATGTGTCTGTTCCTTCTAAACTGTTACAAGTCACTGTTGAAGAATACATCTGTTTTGTGATGTGACAATGCTGTGGTTAAGGTCTGGTTAGGTTTAGGGGAAGATCATGGTTTGGGTTAAAATGACTGCTTCGCTGGGGTTAGGGGGCTTCATCATCATGCTTTCAATAATAAACACTTAAGGTTCATGAATGACTGTGGTCAAGCATGAAAAAAACCCAACAACGTTGACTGTCGGTTGGAAACAGGAAATGAACAACGGTCTCCCGTTTTAAAGTCTGATGTTTTGTTGACCCATCCATCCCGACCCCACCCCCCAGGGTCAAGTCACTTTGTAAGGTGTTTCCTAGTTTGCCTGAGACTGTCTGGAAAGAGTTACAGATTTTGAGTTTACCTACTTAAACTATGTAAAACTTGAATACATTCACTACATAATTATGACTGTGAATGTGCAAATAGAGTTGTAAAGTGTAAAGGGGGATCTTTTAACAACCCCATGTTCATAGAGCTGAAATTAGATGTATACTATTAATTTGCCCCATTAACATTCATGAGACTCTAAGAAGGACATAAACTATTCCTGCTGAAACAGTTTTTAGCTGTGTTTAAGCCTCTATTCTGTCTCTGTTACAGGCAGAATTGTCTATCCTTTTTGTCTTGTTATATTCTAATCAAAGAGAAGAATGAAGCTGCCTCATTACTTAATGTTAATCTAACAACATCTCTGTTTCTCCCCGATATGATCCACGACTGTTTCTCCTTAAAGCTGTGATGAAGAAGTTAACACCACGTGGCTGTGGTCTGCAGCCTCTCCACAAAGCGTCTCTCCTAAACAAATGGCCTCAGAAATATCTGGGATGAGAAGATGGCAGAGGGAGGGGGATGAGAGCCGGAGCGCAGACTCCCATCCAGCCGTCTGTCGGCCACACAGGGCCTGTTTTTGAATTTCTGATCAAAAGTTGCAACGGAGACCACCACTGAATCACGGCCTCCCAAACATCTGCTGTCATATCGCTCTGAATAATTTATTTGTTGATCCAACTGAATGTATGTATCCGTCTCCCTTTCTCTCCTGAGCCCATTTGCGAGTGTGTGCATGAGTGTGTGTGTGTGTGTGTGTGTGTGTGCGCTTGTATCCTTAGAAAATAAAATGCTTCAATCAACAACAACAACAACAAAATGATCTGCTGCTTTGAGGAATCGCTGCGCGACACAAATAGAGCTGGATGGAGTTGTTCACACACACACATACACACACACACACACACTGAGACCAACTCCACTTATTCTAGCAGTGGGAGGACATATTTCTGCAGCCGTTTACATCCAGGGCGTTTGACACAGCTGAGACACAGGGCCTTATTTCAGCTCCAACATGGTCGCTAAGTGGCACATCTCATTAGAATGATTTAGGCAAACTGAAAATGATATTAGGATAATTTCAAAAACGCTATCAGTGGTTTCATCCTCCCAAATGATCATTTAAGTCCTGCTTGTAATGGCTATGAGACTGTTAACAGGGTTATTCATTTCAAACTGTGTTAAGCACAGCACGCGCAGCCATTAGGGCCCAGTATCGGTATACTTATGCTTACTGAAATGAGATTGCGTGAGGAAATTGAGTTATCAAGCGGCAAAATATCCATCGATCAGCCGCCTCTGCTGCTACTGCGCTAAACTAAGACAACATTAAGACTCCAACTTTGAGATGGAGAAAGTTAGGTGAGTGTTAGCGTGACGGTGCAGTGATTGCACCTGAGGTTTAATGCACACACACACACACACACATACATACCAGCTAACATCCAAGTGTGTGTGAGGGGGCTAATTGGTTAAAACCCATTGTCATTTGCTTCTTGTTAGCCAGCCCCCCACCCCACTTCCTCTACTGCCTGCTATGTACACCGCTGCTGTCAACAGTGTTTGCAAAGGCGTTAACAAACTTTTACCCCCCCCCCCCCCANACTCCCACGGGCTTTGAATGGGGGAGAGCAGCCACACTTTCTGATAACAAACGTCCTGGCGCTGAATGTGATTGATAGGGCTCAGTTCTTCTCTCACTCCGCACCATTTATCTTGAGTAGCCAGAGTTGGGCATCAGAGTGTGTGTGTGTATGAGGAGAAACGTGGGGGGGAGGGGGGGGCATCTGTATGTCCCCTGGCATCTATTTGCTTTTAACCGCTAAGTCATTATGACTTAATACGTGTAGATTGTGATGGGGAAAGGGGGAGGGAATGTGGAATGGGTGGAGAGGAGATCAGTGGAGTGTTATGGAGGCAAGCAGATGCTCGCCTCTGGAGTTATTACATACAGAGATGATTAGTGTTGGGGTGCGGGGGTGTATGTGGTGGGGGGCTCAGTGAACTGATGGAAGGCCTTCAAGCTCGGAGAGACCGAGGAAAAAGGTATTTCATTTGGAGTTCATTTGCATATTTTATGAAGTGACTCGAAGCGTGGCGGTTGGGTTTGAGCTTGACGGATGAGAAGAAACAGGAGCGAAGTGGGATCGGGGCGTGGAGGGAGAGGGGGCAGCGAACCTCTCCGACCCCTGCTGCCAAGGCTCCAAAACACTAATAAACCATCAGCTGACCTTTCCCTTTCATCTGGATTTTTGGTCTTGACGCGTTCGTGCAACCTAGAACCTTCAAGAGGATCCATTGATGCAGCTCTTGGGGAAATAAAACACCTTTAAAATCCTCAGTTCGGGAGGAAAAAAAGATATTCCGTCCAAAGACCAGCTGCCAGAAAATCATATTCTTAATGAGCAATGTGGAGAGAGTAAACTTCTCTGTGTGCTGGAGCCCAGGAGAGTTGGACTCAGTGTACACACATGAAGTGCGATTACATTAAGGCTGTGCAAACAAATAGATTTCCTCTGCTGCTCTCTGCCGCTCTGCCAATTGCATAAAAAATATAAAAATATCTCTGACGGCACAAAGAAAAGCGGCGGGGGTGGGGAGTTTAGGCATCTCTAACAACTTCCTGTAATTGCGATTTATTGAGAAGGAAGCGGAGGGTAAAGATTTTGAAATTATAAGCTATTATGTGCCAGAGAGAGTAAGCGAGGTGGGGGGTTGGCGACATAAAATACAGCTGACAAGCCAAGGCAAATTAGCCCAGGACCATTACAAAAATCACTTAATTGCCGGCAATTCTGTCAGGTCAATTGACTCTAATTGAAAAAAAGAGAGGGAATAACAAAAAAGAATATTATGGCAGAGATTCAGCAAGTGCATCGGATGAGGTGAGCATTCAGGAAACAGGCGGTGATTGGAGATCACAATGCAGCTCCTCTGCTCCTCATCCCTGTGTGTAACATGATGTAACACTCACAGTGTGATGTAGGGACCCCTGATTGACATTCCTATCAATACATCTAGTGATTAACAACTTATTATGCTGTAAATCTGTGATAATAAAGCCAGAGGATGTGAAGAACTCATTTAACCCACTGAACCAGATTCAACTATTACTATAAGAGTTGTTCTGTCATAACAGGCCACTGTTTAAACTACGCAAACTGTATTTCTATACTCACTATGAAACCAAATGCCTTCATATTATACCTTATAATTATACCCATTCATATTATATATTATATTTTATTATTATTGGTGTGAATGCTGGAAGCATTCACAACATATGTTCTTCTACGCAAAAATTCTTTGTTATTATTGGTGTGAATGCTGGAAGCGTTTTTTAGACCTTAACTAGTTCCACAGTTTTCAACTTAGAAACTTCATTCAAACTTTAAAATGTTCAGCTTGAT
>LKNJ01006514.1:0-16935 GCA_002120245.1 Maccullochella peelii
ATTCTTTGTTACACAGAGAACAGGTATGTGGAAAGATTCTTGGCGAGGCCGCCGAGTAGTCATGCATCATGGTCGGCGATGGCAGAGCCTTGGAGACTGCCACCTTTGCTGGGGGCTGTTTCTTTGAAGGCGGCAGCGTCATATGAATCATGCGGCGAGGATCACCAGGTGTAAACACTGGTTGTTGCTTGGCCTGTGAGGTATCAGTGATGCTGGGGATGAGAGGAGTAGAGGGAACTGATTTTGCAGCAGAAAAAACTGGAGACGCTTGCCCCGTCTGCGATACCGGCTGCTTCTGCATCTGCTGCTTCTGCATCTGCTGCATCTGCTGCTTTGGCATCGGCTGCTTCTGCATCGGCTGCTTCTGCTGCTTTTTCACTTGCTCAGCAACCGTTGACCCTTGTCCTTGGGTTTTACTCTGATTTTTAGAGCCACTGGAGTCATTACTGCCTTTCAAAGGAATAGGTTTGGAGGCTGTATCTTTCTTTGGCAGAGAGGAAGAGCTAAGGATTCTTTGGGAAGTTGGTTGGGTCTGTAATCGTTCAGTCTTTGAAGAGCTGAGACTGGTAACAGAACTCATCTGGTCACGTAAAGAACCCAAGGCACTGCTTTTCACCTCCATTGTATGTTTGTGCAGTGGTTCTCGACTATGTCTGCTGCTATTGTGGGGTTTTGATGAAACTGCTGTTGTAGTCCTCTTTCCCTTCTGAATGCGTATTTGCTGCAAGATGGCTGGCAGGTTAGCAGGAGTGATCTGGTCTTCAGGGTAGGCGATGAGATGTTCCAAGTCGTCTTTTTCAAGTCCAAAGTGTTGAAGGATGTTAGCAGCTGATTCAGAGGTGTACTTGGGTCGACTTGACTCTGTAGAGGCTGCAACTTTGTCTGGCACTGGATAATCACAATCACCTAACCCTGGAATGGACTGCATATCATGTTCTCTTTTACTGGGGGCATTAAACCTACTGTCACCACCGCTTGCATAGTTAGACGAAGCAGATGATGAATAAAATTTAGAGTCATCAGCAGTGGTAATTTTGTAATGTTTTGGGTAGGAGGCCATCCCTGTACCTGAGGAGCGAAATTCATCCCTTTGCATCATAAAGCGAGTGCCCTGCTCTATGGGCTGATTTATCGGTTTGGCTCTGCTAATATTAATGTCTATAGACCTCTCTATGTCCTCATCCATTATGGCCCTACTCTGTTCAGGCCTGTAGTTCATTGACTGAGGCAGCAGCGACGGGAGCACTCCCCCAGAGTTGGCAGGAGTTGCAGAAGAAGCTCCAGAAGAGCTGAAGCTGGACCCAGGTCCAAGGCGAGAAGATGCCCTCCGAGGGTCCCTCTCTGACGGTATACTGGAGAGTCCATACTGCCCCTGGGTGGAACTTTGGTTCCCAGAGGCATAGGGGTTATACAGGGGATGGGACATGGTGTTCGCGATCTTCAGATTAAGGAGATTGATGGCCGTAGGTATGTAGGGAGCAGGTGTGTTGCAGTTGGCTGTCAAGATTGCAGCTCGGCTGCCAACGGCAAGAGCGTTGTTGATCTGCTGACCAATCAGGAGTGAGCGGGAGCCCTCCAAGTAGAGGGCTCGTTAGGGACCCCGAAGCAGGAGAAGGGGGGGTTGTGAAGTTAAAAAAAAGAAAGAAAAAAAAAAAGAAAAGGGTTATTGATCAGGACTGGACTTCAGCTTCTGGGATGGGTAAAATCCATCATCTGGAGGGTCTTGTCTTGAGTTGTCCACTCTGGTGCTTTCTGTTGGATAAACATTCATTTCGTCCATTTCACTTCCTGGTCTTCACTAGCAAGAAAGAACAGAAAAGGCAAAATCAACAAAGCACAGATAAAGAGCGAAAACTGCTGTTAACAGAAAACATCCAGAACACACAAACTAATTTATTTCCTTTGCAAGCTCATGTCTGGTGGAAAAAGTTGAGGTTTGGCACCAGACAGACAAGACAAAGCACAGTGCTAAATTTTAAATCTCACAACTGCAATTTCCATTTCAGCAAATTAGATTCAGACAATCCTGAAAACACGGTGCTGAATGCTGGTAGTGAAAGTCTAAATAAGATTGAACTTCCAGTACGACTCACAATTTATTGGGTTAGAGGTTAGGTAGTGTAATAAAATGGAATTAAACATTGAATCACGGTTATGAAAAAAATGGCTTACGATATCATCATTCAACCAAAATAGCAGAATAAAGTTCAAAACCTCACAATCCTATAAAAGTACCAAGAATCACAGAAAGAACCTTTTTTCCAGGGACTTTTCTGCTCTTCTACCTATATCTGATTACACAGAAATCCATTTCATGCAAGGCATGCAAAAACACGAACTTAATGTTTTTAGGTGACAAATCCGAGGTCTGGCACAACTGGTACAAAGCAGATCTCCTCAGACAGCACAGTGGAATCATTAAAACTACCGAGAACACTGAAAATAAGTATGATTCGCCTTGCTCTGTATCCTTACATTGTCTTATTGACTGTCCTGACAACTTATTTACTCAAAACTAACCCTGACAGTAGTTTAGCATGTTGACTCACTTGAGCTAACGGTAGTCTTCTGGAGGGTCTGGTTATAAACAGGAACACTATCTGTCCAGTCTTCAGAGTAAAAGCATGACTGTTTGAAGACAATCTGAGATCGGGATTGCAACCTGCTGTCATCCCTAATTTGATCGATAGGTATTTGAATAAATACAACTATTGTAATAAATCAACTTATGATTTAACCTTGAGTTCTCAGAAATTGTAGTATGTGTTTTTTATTTAAACAATTAATTGAATTGAGAATTATTAAAAATTTGTCAATAACGGAAATAATCATTGGAGTCCTTATTGACAAAGAACTATTTGTGATGTAGTATTTCAGTGTTGTGACTTCATGTCATAAATCTGTTATGTAATACTTTAAATAAGGTAATATTTGGAAACCAAAGTCACAAAAATGAAAAATCTTAATGTTTCCATTCGTGTTGCTGTTGTTTATTTTAGGGGGGGAAAGCATTAGGATAGGTGTTATTATTCTAACACACAGTGGCGCTATTCTAGCAGAAATTCAGTTTTATTTAGGCCCCTAATTATATTTAAAAATCCCTATAGGTGGTGATTAGCCAGTTTCTCCTTTTTTCACCATAAAGCTCTGAATTTTCACTACAAATGTTGATATGAAGGGACTAGGCAAGAATATGTTAATACCAGATACACTGATAAAAAATAAAATACTTTTATGAACATTTATACAAATGAAGTATGAAAAAAAAAACATTAAAAAAAAGGTACTAAATACTACATACATCAACACCAACAGTAAATGTAAAGTGTATTGAGATACAAAGTGAGGGGAGATGAAATTGGGTGGTGGGTAAAGTGTGTCTGCAGAGTTATTTGGCCCCCAACACAGACAAAGTGCTTTTCATGTTTGCATCAAAGAGTTTCAAAACGTGAAATAACAAAAAAATTTGACTGATGGGCTTGAATGTGAGACATTTGAGTGAGCAAGGAAGAAAAAGAGAGAATATGAATACTTAATACATAAAAGGACCCAAGTTTATTGTTCCTTTGAAAACACACCAGGGTTTATCTTCCTATACATTGTTTAAAATCTGAACTCAAAAGATTATCATTGGTTATACAGAGTATGCATACATAATTTATGCGAGCAGGGTGAAGTTCCTGTTTTGAGAAAATTTAAAATAGCTGGTTACACACAAGCAGGTTGAAAAGTACCTGCTAGTCACAGAATGCGAGTGGAAAGTCACATACATAAGAGAAAGATTTTATATTGCAGACAGTAATATGTATTTTATGCAGTAGTGTTGCACGGTGTGCGATACCCCATTTTATTAGTAGCCTACCGATACTTTAAGAATGACAGTGTTTTAAAAAACAGCCGTGTTTCCTTTCAGCTGCGTCTAACAGGACAGTGTGTGTGCAGCGTCCCTGCAGCCGGGTTCACATAGGAGGCAGACATGCCCCGAAGCGCCGCGAATTGCTGTTCGCTTCCATTCGGCGCCCAGGTTACCCAACTGGGCTGTTCACACAGGAGGCGCCGCGCAGCGGAGCTCTGCAGCGATCGTTTCGGCGTCTGCTCTATTTTTTTCCGCCCGCCGCGAGCGAATCTGCCACAAAAAACACAAACGATATAAATGATGTATTATACGTGATCTGATTCTGAGACATGATAGAATATGCATCCTGCTTGCCAACCTGTGTTTTTTAAATTAGTACTTATTCTACATATCTGTCAGTTGTGTCTAAACAGAGAGCAGAGAGACGAGCAGACACACACACATAAGCAAGCAGACTATAACCGGATGCTTTGGTAATATTGTTTTCGTTACACCAACATCAACACACACACACACACACCATCATCACACACCTATATCAACGCACACACCAACCTTCAACACACACTTCCACAGTCTCACATATGTGTATTTAAGGTTTTTGCTATTTTCTTGTTTTTTTATTACACCTTTTTATTTCATTAGTCATTATTTTAATGTCATTATTGCCTGGTGCTTTGGCAATACTGTCAATGTTACATGCATGCCAATAAAGCTAATTGAATTGAGAGAGCGAGACACCATCAACGCACACACCAAACTTCAACACACACTTCCACAGTAAATCTAAAACACATGTCTTGCTGTTGTGCTGCTTCTCCACTTCCCAAGATCTCGCTCGCTCTCTCGCTCGCTCGCTCTCTCTCTCTCTCGCTCGCTCTCTGGGGCACTTCCGCCTCCCATGTGAACCCGGCGGCAAACCGATAATAAATACTGCTCTTTTTAAAAACACTATCATTCTTAAAGTATCGGTACTAATAAAATGGGGGTATTGGACCGTTTTGAACGGCAGGGTTTCGCGGTACCTTCTTGGTATCAGTACACCGTGCAACACTAGAAGCACAGCAAAAAATATTTTTGAGAAAGCTGTTTTAGATTTTTGCAGTATTGGTATCGAGATACTTCAGGCTGGTATCGCACCGTAACCATAATTTTGGTATCCTGACAACACTAGTATGCAGACAGCCAAAGGACAGAGGGAAGTACACCCCTCCTTCTAGGTATCCCCGTGCTCCTAATGCTATTCCCTCTCTTGAGGGGCAAAGATTTGCATTTCAAACATTTAGAGAATTGTAGAGACAAGGGGTCTTACCGAAGTTTTGTTGAAGAAGCCTTGAGTGAGAGAATGGAAGGGACCAAAATGGCGTATCCTTTTATACAGCGGAGCTGGGGGGGGGTGTTTCCACGCCTGCTGCACAGCAGGGCCTTTGGTTTCCTGTTTGTTTAAAAAACAAAAAACAAAAAATGAATTCAAAGATTCTCACTGGTTATACGGTGCACGATGCAAATAAATCACTTTTCTAAAGTTAAACAACTCTACGTGGACAGCAACTAACGGTTACAACTAATACCATGTTAAATTACATGTGAGCAAAAGAGGCATATGGAATAATGTGAATTAAAAGTTTAACATCATACCATAGAAGTTCTATGTATTAGTATATGATGTTAAGTGATCGGTTGTCAGTGTGCCTGAAACATTTTCCTTTGTACAATGTATTGTAAATCTTGAAGAATGATCAATAAAAAAATAAACTTTCGTCCGCCATGTTTCTTCACATGGGAGCAACAGGATGACACAGTAGCAGCATCTCATAGGCTGGTTTGCCTGAAAATAACACATCATTTCTTTGATTAGTTATGTGGCTATGCATCAAGCTAGTTGTGCAAAGACAGCTGTGTAGCAGCAGCAAAAACTAAATACCGTACGCCATGTATGCGGAGCTAGCGGTAGCCACATAGCAGTTAAATGCGTTTAGATGATAGCTTACCTGTGTAAAAATGCCGTGAACACGTCTCGGGAAATGTTGCTGGAGATGATGCTTGTTCGTCTTACAGTTGCAACAAATGCCATGCCACGCTTCTTCGTTAACTCGGCGACCTGCGTTGCGTTGTTTCGCTTCCACGCTGAAAAAAAAATCGCACTTTCCCGCGCCGGTCGTGAAAACGGTTATGGCAGTTGTTAATACAGCTAGCATTCACCATTCCACCGTGTTTTTAAACTGGTTACGATATAAACACCACCGCAACGTCTACTACTACTCTTTACCGTAGCGTCAGTGTCCTAAAATACCGCAATGCGTTGCGTTGCCCACCTCGGCTCACGTCACAATTCCGTTCTCCGTTCCGTTCTATATGACGTCAACTTTCATCGCGTAACAAAATTTGCGCCGAGTTGTTGTTCACACTTGAAGGGGCGTTCACGTGAATTTTCTCAGCGGTATGAACCAAAGAAATATGATTTAATTGCAATAAACGGAACAAACTGCTTTGTCAGTTCACTTGTTTAAACAAATTCCTCATTTGTTTAATATAAACTATTCTCTATAACTATGGTTGCTTTAGTTTAGTTTGTTTTAACCTCCTTAAAGACAGGGTTCGTACAGATTCGTACAGAGTAAAATTCAAGCACCTTTCAGACACTTTCAAGGTACCTAAAACAAAAATTTCCAGACTCTCCAAGCCTTTATCATCACATCTAAATTGTTACTATGAATGCCAGGTGACAATAAACAAATATGACAATGGGATCCTTTCATTTTAAAAACAAAAAGATTTTTGGTTTACATGAGTGATAGTGTAGATGAAACACCAGATTATACTGAAAATCAAGCATTTTTCAAGAAGTATATTCAAATTCAAGCATATTCCTAACCTTGAAAACATAATGGTTAAAATTAAGCACTTTCCAAACTTTCAAGACTTTGTATGAACCCTGTAAAGACTACAACAAACTTTAATATTTGTAACTTTTACACCTTCCATATATTTCACAGGGTATCCGAAGAGTTAACTTCACTATTAAAACCAAATAACACCAACTTTCGTTAGTTCATGCATGAGGGTTTCAGCTGTCAGGGAAATAAGTAACAACATTTACTTCCAATATTGGTGGTCTTCTTTTCTTGGTAATATCTTCCTATGTAGATTGTGTATCCTAAACACTAAACATTCAGTAATTTATAATTGAAAATAAGAGACATTTGAGTCAGAGGACCTTGTTCAAAGTATTACTTTGTTTCACAATATACAAAAAAAAACAAAAAACAATCCACCCACCAGAATAATATTGACAAAAACATACAGTAGTAGTACATCAGTACAATGTAGTGCAACATGTTTCACAGTCAGCGGGTACTTACATTAATCAGCCACAAGGGGGAAGCAACAGCTCTGATAATTCTGTACAGTCCAAACTAATCAACATCCACTGAATATATTTACACTTCAACAGAGAAAGAGACACTAACAAGTTTCATTAGTGTGTCAGCTCAATTCAGTTTGATTCAAATAAGACGGATGTAAATTAAAAAGAAAGATAAATAAATGAATCATTCCCTGTGTGTGTGCTTCAAGTGATTTCTATCAGTGACTCAAACAGGTAAAACTGCACTTTTGGGTTTTAGTTAAAAAGCTTTTAGCAGAATATAGGCTGTGATAGTTTGACTAATTTCCAGTCCATCAGACAATCATTGTCAATCCAGAACTTTATATCAAAGTTTCTTTTATATGAATCATTTTCAAATGAAACAAAACATAAGTAAATTAAATAAAATGCCACAAAATCCCTGTATGAGACGATCTGAACGCTACGAGACTGACTTGAGAAAACTGTGCCACTTACTCTCAATGCCTGTCTATTGATTTATACATTTCCCCATGTACATCCTCCATCCCTCATCATATCATGCATGTTATCTTTGTTTTTTTTACCAGCTTCCGCCTGTTTGTCTTTGCCTGTTGCCTACTACAAGCATGTTTTAAATATCTTGTCAAATTAGCATACTTTATCTCACTCCTCAGACAGAAGGCCTTTACAGCAAAGTTACTTAAATCCTAATAATCTGCGTGTCAGTACACTTTGACATTTTCCATTTAATGATCAATGCCCCCCCCAAAAAATCGCATATGTGGTTTCTCGCATGTATTGTATATTGTTGATGTTGTTTATGTGGTTATTGAGGTTTAAACTGGAATAAGGAATATCCACTCATTCACCTGCTCATTGATGCTCTGCAGAAAGCAAATACTGTTGCTTTCGCCACTTAACTCAACAATCTGTTCCAACTTTCAGTTATTTTACTGGAAAACATAACATTTTTGTTTGTTCCTAGGGTCAATGCAGCATTTCCCAAAACATTCCTTTAAACGGGTAGTGTCATTTATTTTATTTTGTAGTTCTTATCATTTTGAAGCAGCAATGTGGTGGGTTACTTCATTTTGGAACAAAACTCTTCAGTTGGACCCACAAAATTTACAGAATTTAATACCAAAAGAAAAGTGACACAGGATGAAGAGTTAAGTCAAAAAACAACAACAAAAATAAGCACATCTTGTTTCTTCCCAATGTGCTCAGTTTAATTAGGATCAGTTATTGTTTTTTTTATTGCCCCCATTTGGCATGATTATATAACTTAAAGGCTAAACTAAAACACATCCTTTGCTACATTCATCCCTCACCTGTTTACCTGAATCTTGTTACTTTTTTATTGTTATTTCATTTCTCTGGAGGAAACACTGATTCCTTATAATTTTGGGGGCACAGAAATGACAAAATGTACCTGTTTAAATAATATAGTTGTGGACATAACAGCTGCTGGTAGCTCCAATCAAAAAATAGCACCATCAGGCTTTGAAACAACAAATATAAAAGTAAATTACTGGGTCAAAAACAAATATTTGAAATACATTTTTGTCTGCTCTCTTTTGTCCAGCCTATCCATCCGTCCTGTCTTTATTTCAAACTACCCTCTTTTTTTCTCTATTCTTCTCTCCAACCTCTTTGCAAACAACCATCCCCAATTTGTGACAGCGAAGAAGAAGTTGGAGATGACGAAGAATCTCCATGTCTTTCTTTTTGAGAACTGGCAGCTTATATTTATGGTAAATCAAATTTGGCATGAATGTGGAGTTTTATTTTTAATGTTAAATGCATCCTTTCCTCTCTCTTTGTCTCCTCACACCTCCTCTGTCTCTTTTGCTCCCCTTCCTCTCTTTTTCTCTGTGATTTTAGAAATCTTATCTTCTGCTTCTCATCACAATGTCAACTCTTTTCCACGTTCTCTTCATCCACTAGCCCTCTCACCTTCCTCTCCTTCTCTCACCCTCTCTCTCTTTCTCTATGTGATGTTGGATATAGGGTCGCTGATTTTCAGACACCTCCAGTAGACGGTTCTTGCTATGGTGAACAGAACGAGCAGGATCAGCAGCACCCACGAAAAGTAGATCCCTTTAGAGTGCTGGGCGGACTTCCACGTACCAACCTGAACACAGAGACACAGACATGCCAACTGTTTTTGAAGCAGCGGTATCAAACCTGAACAGAAATCTGACGGGCCACATTCCAACAAAAGAACAACAAAAGTAGTGCTTATGTCCAAATATCTACTGGACACACAATTGATTTTGGTATCCATGTTCTCATCATTTAACATCTTATAAACGTCTAGCAATATCTTGGTGCACACATAAAAAGATTGAAATATTGAAAACATTTGAAACAAAATCGATACTTGTTTGTTCTCCCAACTATTTGGGAGTCAAACGTTGTCTCTCACACACACACATAGACACACACCATAAGTCCTGCAGTGGAGGCGACGAGGACGATGAACAGCAGGAAGCACAGCAGGCTCCTCCTCCTGGGGTACCGCCGGCCAATAGAAGAGCTGGAAGTAAAAGCCATAAAAATATTTAATAGTTGTAGGGAAAACATCCCTTGTCGTTGCTAAATAAGTATATAGCCACATGGACTGGAGGTGAGTGAGTTGAAAAGGCCAAAAGGCACAAACGGTTTATGGTCCTGCGAAACCTTTTACTTGACCTGAATAAACACCCTTTCCTGGCCTTCTCTGGATTTGTGACCTGACTTATTACCCCCCCACACACACACACACTTCCTCTCACACTGGTAAAGAGAAGGAAGAAACTCAACAGACGAGACATAAATCTTGGGGTGCATTCCTGAAGAAAGGGACTTGGGAAGAGTCCTCTGGGTGTTAAGCAAGTTTGGATTCTGATCAAGTCGATTAGCAAATTAGTCAATGATGTGATAATGTTACTTAACCCATGTCTTTTCTTTTTCTATAATGATTGATGCAACTCTGATGATCATAACATGAAAAATGGATTAGTTACAATATTTAAGTTTAACATGTCAAATCAATCTTTCTTCATAGTAGAGATCACGGATCAATGTATTGAGATTTTACCCCTCAGGTAATAAGACTGATCAATTTAATCCTTTTAATTTTCCTTCGATTGAAGATGGTGCCCCGAATTTAATAATATAACTTCAACGTAGGTTACACTACATAGTCAAAACGAAAACTGTTTGTGGGACTGTTTTGTCACAAGGCGAGGTGGACGAGAACTGTTGAGGTACTTACACTTTTCGGCAGTGTGGACATCGGGCCAAGGTCCGGTCTGAAAACTCTGTCCACTGGAAGAGGAAGTGAAACGTCAGAGAGAGAGAGAGTGTGTGTGTGTGTGTGTGTGTGTGTGTGTGTGTGTGTGTGTGTGTGTGTGTACCAGTTACCAATCTGAATCTAATGAATCGCAGAAGGGTATGTCAGCAGATAATTCTGTAACTACTGCAGATGACTGATTTAAAATGAAATAATATAGAAGTGAAACGTGCACTGTCAGTTATAATGTACGACTGCTGCCATTACCAGGAATGTATTGGAGCAGTGTCCACAGATGACCCTGATGCCGACGGGCTGACGCTGCGGTTCAGGACTGCCCCTGCCGATGTGAACTGGTCCCAGGTTGATGATGCGTTTACTGCCAGCAAAAAACGAGTAAGTGATCATTTTAAACCACTAAAAGCTGGTGGGGCTTACACGTACATTAAGATCACAAAAGACAACCCTGACCACTTCCACGCCACAAGAGAAGTGTGAGAAAAGTTGATTGATTTTTATGCATCCAAATTTTTTTTATTTACTGGATCTGATTCCTGACATGACCCTTTTCACCCCAGCTGGGTATTGATCCTCAATACTTTCAATTGTTTTCTGGTGCAGCTCAAATAGTAAAATAACTATTAAAAGAATCCCTCGGGCCAGCTGTACAAGTAGAATGATTTCAAAACAACAGCAGCTCCTTAACACTATCTCATCCATGACTGTGTGTTGCTCAATGGCTTCTTCTGCACAGATGGTGAAGGGTGAAAAACAAGCCCCCACTGTTTTTCTCTGTCTCACCAGTATGGCCGTGGACAGGCGATCCTCTGCGACGTGACTTTGCAGATCAGCAGACAGTTACATGGACAGCGGACATACTTTTTTCCAACAGGAGCGTTCTTTATCGGCTACAGAGAGGGCGAAGACACAAAGGAGAGAAGGATAAGAAACCTAAAGCTCAAACCTTTTTCAGTTACAGTGTCCAGGTTTTCCCCGTTTTCGGGTTCTAAAAGAGTTCCAAGTGGCTCAATTCTGATTTCATCAGCAGAAATTCTGCACATCTTCTCAGATGCGACGATGGAAAGATTTCCTGAGGCAGGAAATTCGAGACACTGCCAATGTCTGACCAGTGAAATGTGACACTCAGTATTTTATTTCATTTTATGGGTTCTGACTGCAGACACTGTCAACCTTCAGACGCTTTAAGATCTGTGAAAACATTTCTAACATGGTAAAAAGCTAACAAATCTCCAATCTTTTTTGATATGTTGTTAAATGATACATATTTCTATGGAGAAAACTGAACTGCTGCACCAGCAGAAACAAACACGAGCAAATAAAAACTGTATATAAGGAATCAATAAACAATACTATAATAACAATAACAATACTAATCATTTCAACGCTACAGAAAGACGGAGAAACAGGAAGCACAACAGAACTAAACGACAGAACAATTGTGGAAAAAATGTACTAATACTAATCTACTAATCTTTAATATTTTGAAAGAAAGACAGTCATTATTTTTCCTTTTGAAAAGCTAAGTTGCTGCATCTTGTTATCGTTCGAGGGCAAAGAGATGAGAGATTTGTGAAACGCTGTCAGAGAGCTGTGAGCAAGAATAGTTGTTGTTTTTAAGGATTAGAGGCCAAATCCACCAGCCTAATGTCCTGTGATCCGACACTGAAGAAGGCTCGTGTACTGTGCGTCTGAATCCACCTCTGTATGACTCACCGTAGCTTCATTGCAGATGCTGCACTTCACCACATGCTGGTGCGTCTTGCCCTCCACAGATATGGCGCTCTGACAGACACGGCAGCTGATGACCGGAGCGCTGCTGCTGTCCGGACTGCCCTGTGGCGAGTAGGGGGGTGGAGGATCACTTGGTACCACCGAGCTGGGGAACGGCGCCAAACCTGGAGAGAGGGACGAGAGTTTAGTTACAGTTTACTGTCAATACAATACCTGAGTTTCAATACCAATATCAAAACGATACTTTACAATACCAAATATAAACATGCTTTTCTTCAGACCCCCCTTTTTAAGCTACGCTAGCATGATAATCCAGCTCTGAGGATGGCAATATTGTTTATCGGTCCACCACTGTGGTTCAGACTGAAACATCTCAAACATTATTGGATGGATTGCTATGAAATTTTGCGCAAACATTCATGGTCCCCAGAGGATGAATGAAGACTTTGGTTTATGACCAAATACCTGCCAAACTAAAGACGTTCCCATCAGCCTCAGCTGTACTTTGTGTTTTGTGCTAATAAGCAAATGTTAGCACGCTAACATGTTACACTACTATTGTAAGAATGGTAAACATTGCCTGCTCAACATAAGAATGCTAGCATTGTCATTGTGAGAATGTTAGCACAGGCTGTAGACTTTTGTTTTGTTATTTAGTTGTAATTTATGAAAGAAACCAAACGTCTTTAGTGTTAGAAGCTGTCTAAACAGAAGCAGCTGTACAATAATTTTGCATGGAAAAAAATTGGCAAAATGTTCATTTAAATTAGGGACCGTCTGAGCGAAGAATAAGTAAACAAGATTACTAATGCAGGGTTTTCTGCAGTGGGCTGCCTCGACTGAAACAACGACCACTTCCACTAACATCATAAAAACTGAATGCACCTTCAGGGAAAAAGAGAAAATGCACTTTTTCACACGGCAAATGTGAAATATTTTGAATAATGTGAATATTTTGATGAGCGTGACTTCTTGTTTAAACTGTCATCTACAACTAAAGTGATCAGAAAACAGGATGCGTCAGGATATAGGTGGCTTACCATCTCAGTTTAAAACCTTCCTGTAGGGGCTCACAATATGGTAACTAAGATGCTTTGCACACCAGTTTTATCAATTTACTCTGCTTATCAAGACACACAGTGGATACACAAAGCCACTGTTTGAGCAGCAATAATGCTGATACAGTGACTGGAACTGGTTGTTCCTCTATGTCCTAAAATCAAAATTAACCCCCACCCTCTCTGCTGTAACCCTACTGAGGACCCATTACAGTTGATATCCTGTGCAACATTAATTTCCTCTTCAAACCTTAACTATCAAACTATCTACAGTACTACGGTGAATTAGGGCGGAGTATTTTCCTTTTTGATTCATCTGTTGATGTTTTGATTAATTGAATAATCTTCTGGTCTATAAAAAGCTCTTCACATGTACGCAGAGCCCAATGTGATGTCTTAAAATTGCTTATTTTGTCCGTCTACCAGACCAAAAGATATTTAATTTACAATGATACAAGCAAAGCAGCAAATCCTCACATTTGAGAAGCTGGACTCAATGTTAACGTTCTGTTGACAAAGATAAATATTAGATATAGATAGATTTTAAATTTCAAACCGGTTTTGTTACAGCAAATAGAGAGCCTGGCTGACCTTTGACCTACTGTCCACGATGCAAACCACCACCCAAATTGATCACAAGTCAGTTTCGTTCGTTCATATCGTGTTTTCTTTACAAAACAGCCCATTTTATTAACCAAACTTCAGTTTCACGTTACTTCTATGGTGTGTATATTTGAGCTCATTGTCACTACATTGTGGCAGCCTAAAAATGTTGCTAAACTTTATTAACAAAACATAAAATGTGTGTAAAGTGAATTTGAAATCTCTGTGTACAGTATTTACAGCTAACGTTAGCCAAACTGCTAGCTAGCTAGCTATCTTGCATAAAACATTTGTTTACAAGTTGACGACATTCTCCAGCCTAAATACAAACAAAAATTGTCCATTTTGCTGTCACGAAACCTGTAAATATGTCTGTATCGCTCTGGCTAGGGTGGCAAACGAAACAGCTGACATACTCTGCGGTTTTGACGGATATCCATGCGAGCTGACCCCAGGAGAGAAGCCGTTGGTCCCGTCGTGCTGCTCGGACAGCAGCGGCGACCGTTCCCCGTCCGCCATCGCTCCCCGCGGCCGTTTGTAACGAGTCTTTGCTGCGGCGGAGAGCCCTCAGACCCCCGAGAGAGATTTCCAGAAGAGTCGCTGAATGGAGTTCAACCCCAAAGCCTGTCAGTTTGGGGTTTTTGACATCCACATGACTCGGCGAGAACACTGAAGGCGGAAGCGAAACAACGAAAACATCTGTCACATGACTGCGATCTGAGTCACTGCTGTGATGGACAGCGCGCTCGACCAATGAGCGAGCTCGGTTTGGATGGGTGGGTTCAAAGGCGCTGATAGTGTGACAGTCAGGGCCGCGTTCAAATACTAATACAGAGCGTCCTTTATCAAGCACGGAACCAAGGTTTAGGCTACGTTACAGCTTCCTTTGCTCCAATAAAAACACTTATTTTACTGCTTTATATTTTTCAAGAAAACATGGTTTTGGCTTCAAGAATAAATATGTAACCTTTTACGTTTAAAAGTAATAAATATGGGGTTATGAAGTTCAAGTTCTGTGTTTAAAGAAGTAGATCTGACTGCACTACACTTTGCTGCCCCTGCCATGAATTGTCTACAGAGGTTTTCAGAGTCTAAATGCCAAATGGGGAGGCAGAGTCCTGCAAGTATTTTCCTTTTTGTTACATCACTTTCTAAGGCCGCGCTCAGACAGACAGGCGGCCTCCGCTCATTCCTGGTAGGTCACAAGAATGTTGTAATTGTACTTTCTACCCTGCAACCACTGAGATGGAAAAGAGTTTTTGACACCTTGATGACTTTCCAGAGTCGCCTCATAGGAGACGTCTTTCCAGACATCATTGTTCATTGTTGGGGCTTAAATTCCAATGACAACTCATCGGATGATACGGCATTATAACACCAAACACATGCAACATCCAGTGGCTGTATGGCGTCAACATGGACACATTTACTCCCTCTTTCTGTGAGCCACACCATGCCTGGTGGGCAACTGAAAGTTGTACATAAAAATCAATTGATTTAGACAACTGCGATCAACCATTTCTCAATTTTGATCCTAATCTTGTATCAACAACCAGAGACCTTTCCCCATACCAGAGCATTTCCTGGTTTATTGTTTGATTTCAACCTAAACAATCTTCCGTGTGGAAGAAAGCCAAACAGGAAAAGGTAAGAGAGAGCGTGAAAGAGAGGCTGTCTTTGGAAGTAGATGGTGTTGGTATTAATTCACTTCGTCTTTGTGTGGAGAAACTAACACGTTCACTATGTGGCTCTCTCTGCTGCTGCTGCTGCTGCTGACCTGCAGCGCCCAGGCAACTCATTTTTTTGGAACAGTGATGACTTACTACCCCAAAAACACTGACGCAGCCGGATCTATCACGGTACGTAGAGTTTTGGTCTCCAATTATCCAATTTATTCACCTTTTGAAATTTGACAGTGTGATAATTTGACAAAAGTAGATAACACAGGGTAATACAGTAGAAAATGTAAGTGTAAGTCCTTATAAGTCCTAAGAACAATGCAACAAAGGGGATTCTCTCTTTTTTTTAAAAATATGCAATAAAGGATTTGACATTTTTCCCTATAAAAACAACAATTCATTGAATTTTAGAAAATATCTTTCCATGATTCTTGTTGTCTCTGTGTGGACCATGTGATGATATTATCAAGAAAACAATTTAGATTTTATCAAGTCTTGTATGTCAGCAGGATCACAGATGAATGTCTTCAAAGTAGCATTTTTTGCTGAGTTAGCACCCCAACAAACTGCCCTTTTGTATCACGGATGTTGTCATTAATGCCATAACACGTCTTCATCCACATACAGGTGGTCCTTCGCTACAAGCTGAACTTCCGCTTCTGCGTACAGACTGACACGTGGACCTGCTCCAGCGATAATTGTGGTACTGAGAGTCCCATACAGCTAAACATGGTCGACAAGGAGAGCAGCAACGACTGGTGTCAGACGGAGGGAATCGTGACTCATCAGTTGTCCAGCAACGCTCCCTTTCAGCTGCAGTGAGTGCACCATGACAAAGCAAAAAAAATTACATCATTTTATTTCACTGACGGCCAAAAATATAATTTTCACATAGTCAGTGAAAGGTGAGAAAATCTAAATCTTGTTTTCCAAAATGTCAATAGTCCAGCTGAGTGATTAAAATGAATCCCCTCACACTTCAGGTCCTTCACTTCAGTAAAAGTACTGATACCACACAGTAAAACTACTCTGTTACAAGTAAAAGTCCTGCATTGAAAATGTAATTAAAGTATTAAATGTCCCCTGTGACTGTTCTGCCTGATATCATTAGATGATTATTCCTCATGCATTCAGGTAAAAACAGGATTTTTACTGTTGGAGTTGGTTGAGGTGGAGCTCATTTTAAACTATTTAATGATTCCTTCCATTATGGGTCAATCTGCTCATTATTTTCTCCATTAATCGATTGATTGTTTGGTTTGTAAAAAAATTAGAAAATAGTTAGAAATGTATGGAGTGAATATAGTCTCATAAAGATTTGCAAACCAAAAACCAAGATTTGTAACCAAAAACCAAGATTT
>LKNJ01006515.1:0-17009 GCA_002120245.1 Maccullochella peelii
GAGGAGGAGGAGGAGGAGGCCCAGAATGCCTCAGTAAAAAAACCTTTAAAAACCCTTCAAACAGGATCTGGATGGTGCTGAGTCATGAGGAGACCTGCTGCTGTTTCAACTGTTTCCACACACACACGTTGACCGCTGCCTCGTTGCCATGCCAACTAACAGAACAGCTCGTTTAGCAGTTTCTGTAAAAGAATAAAGAGCTTCTGAGCAGCAGCAGCTTCTGGTCCACAGACGTCCTGCTCTCAGTCCTGATCCCCAGAAGAGGAACCCTTTAGACCTTTCCTGTAGTGCCACCATCAGGATGAACTTTACATGTTCAGACTGTGAGAACAGACAAATCGCCAGGAGGTCGTTTGTTCAGATGAGCTCTTCCTTTAAACTAAAGTTCCTCTCTGATGATGAAGAGTAAACACTCAGCAGCCTGGAGGAGACGCTCGGCTCTTAGTCTCAACCAGAGGAAATAAAATGTCTAACTACGCTGCTGACACAGGTTATATGAATTTAACATTAACGCAGTTAAATGAATAGAAATGTGTCAGATGGAGCAGTTTGACAGCGTCATGAGTACCTGAAGTTACAAAGTGCTTTACAGCGAGAAGGACGGAGGGAGATAAAAGAGACACGAGTTCAACAGAAAGAAAAGAAATGTGACGGTTTGAAGAAGTTTCTGGTCAGATGAGACTTTCTGGAGTCAGAGAGTCTGTCTGTCTGTCTGTCTGTCTGTCTGACTGTCTGACTGACTGTCTGTCTGTCTGTGGAGGAGTCACAATGGACATATTCTGAAATAAACTTGGGTTTAATTAAACTTTTTAATGAGTTCATGTTTAAAGACGATTCACCAAAATACTTTTTTATCAAACCTCAAACTGCAGCAGCATAAACAGAACCTCATTCAGATACTTTACGTTTTAATTCAAGAAACTAAACCTGAAAAAACTGAAACCGAGAAACCCAAAAAACTTTCCCATGAAAGTGTTGAAAAACCATTTTCACAATAATCGTCTTTAACGAGCCTTAAAGACGTGAACTGAACAAATGTCTCATCAGCTGCTGACACACACACACACACCAGATGTCTGAGCAGATTAACACACACACACTGAGGGACGCTAACTGAACTCGTTAATCCACATGGCGAGTCTCTGATTCAATTAAAACGCTCGTTAAAGACGAGTCAGGATCAGATTAACGAGACTTTCTGTTTTCAGCTTCTAATAAACATCACGTTTATTATCCTAATAATAGTAATAATAATAATCATAAGATAAACTTTAACATCACACAGTTAATGATGTGAGTTTCATGTTTCATGAAAACCTCCAGTCTTTATATTTTATTCTTTAAATTAAGACAATTTAAACACTAAGAGTCTGGTAGAAGGTCAAAGGTCATTTAGCAGAATCTGTAACATCTTTATTTGTTAGCATTTTATTAATGTCAGTTCTAATGTGTTTTATTCCTGTTTGCTGATACGTTTGAAGCAAAAGCTAAAATAAATAAACGCTAGAATAAAACTGAGGCTCGTTGTGCAGTAAAGGCCAACACATGATGAACCTTCCTGTTCTGTCCTGAGTGTCTGTGGACGAGTTTATGTTCCTCGTGCTCTAATCAAAGAGCGTATTCAGTCAGAAGCTGTACGTTAACCTTAAGGAGGGCGTCTGTATTTAAAGCTGCAGCACTGAGCTTCACTGTTCTGCGTTCCTGCTGATGGACAGCAGCTATTTAAAGGACGCTCCTCTGTTTCTGCTTCTTCTCTGGCAGCCTGCGGTCAGTTAACTCTCTATTAATAACTCAGGATAAACTCTCTGTCTGCTGCCCCACTCTGCAAAACAGCTGCAGGCCACAAACTGACAGCTGATTGGCTCTTCACACACACACACACACACACAAAGACAGGCATTGATGAGGCTGCATGTGAGGCTGTGACTAACCAATCACATGCATTACATAACGTCGACGTCACGTCTTCATGCTTCAGTCTGGAACATCATGGTTTCACATTTTCACCGATCAATAATCAGATCGTTCGTCTAAAACATATTTGTAGCAGGCGGACCTGCGAGCTCAGACAGGTTTCCAGCCGACCAATCACAACCGTTTGTCTAACATGGGGTGGGTTTGATACAATAACATTTTTGTAAACAACCAAGATGGCTGCCACTGATGTGGAACGTTCTGAACGTTTTATCACGTCGGTATTAAACGAACTGGACCGTATATTTTCTCTAACAGAAGAAGCTGCACTTACAGCTGATAAGAAACTTCAGACAGGATTCGCTCAATGCGACGTCACACGTTTCCTTGCTCTGATTGGTTGGAGGTCTATCCAGCTGCGTCCAGAGGCATTTTGGTCTGCGCCCGCTGAATTACAGATTCCTTGGAAACTGAAAATGAGCCTCTTTTCGGTTTCCAAGGCTAAAACTTTAGTTTGTCTGAAGGTGTTTTTATTGGACCATTTATGTAAAGATATCGCATATAAGCGAAAGCCAACGGAGGTAGTTTGGTGCAAGTTTTATTGTAATTATACAACTTTGCCTCGTGTCTGAAAAGGCCTTATATCTTCCATTTTCTGGGTGAAGTCTGGTTGGAGAGCAACTGGTCTCCTTCAGGCTCGAATGTCACAAAGAAAAGTGAAGCCAAAAACAAGTTAGTCAGAGAGAGAAACACTCAGAGACGCTCAGAACAAAGATCCACAGAGTCCTCGGTCTCTGTCAGAGTCACGAGACCACGCAGTTAACCTCACACACACACACACACACACACACACAGCGGGGGTGAACATGGCTGCCGGTCATGTGTGTGTTTCCAGATCACATGGCGGCTCCTTCATGTTGCTGTGGAGCTGTTGTTGTCACCAACAGTCGCTCACTGTTTCACTCCTCCGCGCTCACAAAGATGTCTTTATCCCCCCCGACACCACCGCCCGGCTGCTGCTGCCTCTCTGAGCGGCTCTCAGGTCAGCAGTAACGTTATCCTGCTCGGAGGTGTTTCCCTTCAAAACAAACACACGCCGACCACGAAGGAGGAGGGGGGGTTCCGTTGCTATGTAACAGCGACCGAAGCTATCGGAGGCCTCGGACGCTGCTAAATAATTCAGATACGTCCAGCTGTGACCCATCTGAACCTGCAGAACCACCATCATGAGTCAGCAGGATTCTCTGCTGACTCATGATGAGCTTCTTCTTCTTCTCCTCCTCGTGCAAGAAGAAGACAGTCGACATGTGACTCCCAGAGATTACAGGAAGTGAGAGGTGACTCAGCAAATATCAGAGCAACAGTAAATACTGCACCAACTGCTGACACAGCAATCTCACCTCAAGCTTTCAGTCACAACACATGGTCTTCATCAGCAGGTGGTCAGTTAGAGTCATTGATTGACTGAAGGACTTCTGAAACACCAGCGATGGGAAGAAACTCAAAGAGTTAAAAATCAGCTGAAAGTTTGTTTAAGATGAGACGACGTCCGTGTGATTTAAAAACACAAAAGTGTGTTGGTGTGGAGTTAGAAAGAAGTGACCTTTGACCTCTGCAGCCGCTGCTCAGCTCTGCTGCAGGCTACGTTAGCCGCTACTAGCATAACACACCCCCATCTACCACCCAGCTGTCAGAGGGAGAGGTGCATTGTGGACAACGTAGGGTGCACGTTTTACAAAGCAGAATGTGTGGAATAAAACAGGATATCTCTGGTTCTGACAGAGTTACATGATGAATCTGCAGAGGACTTCTAAACGTTTAAATGTAATAACTTTCATTTTGGACATAAAAAGTGTCATTAATCCTCCAGCAGCAGCCTGCTCTGCTGACAGCAGACGTTTAAAATAAACTCAAATAAAATATGACTCCGAGTGTTTTTCCACCTCCTCTTGATGCTTCTGGCGGCAGCAGACTCAGGTGCTTTGTGTGTGTGCAGAAGAAGAACCAGAACCAGAACCTCAGACCTGTTCCACACGTGGATGCACTGAGAGCAGTTTGTGTTCAGACAAACAAAAGTGTTTAATCCGCTCCACTTGCAGTGTGTCGCACCAGCTGATTGTTCGTTTGATCAGGAGTTCAAGTGGAAAGTCAACATTAAGGAGCGGGGGGGGTACGTGGTTCTCACGTGGTTCTCACAGGCCAGATGATGATCTTATAGACCATGATGCATTGCTGCAGATGAAACTAGCCAACAGGATATAAAAGGGTTCAACTGAGCTCGACCTGAAGGAGCACTGTTGTACTTTTACTGCAGTAAAGTTCATGTCTCACTCGATGCTTACGGTGAACACGCCGGTTTGTTCATCAGCTCATCAGAGATCAGACGACATGTTTACCTGTTTACTCACCTGATCACGGTAAATCCACCTGCAGCTGCTGCAACACCTGAGGATCAATGATGATCTATAAATCTACACACAGGACGGACAGCTTGATGTGTGTGTGTGTGTGCGTGTGTGCGTGTGCGCGTGCGCGCGTGCGTGCGTGCGTGTGCGTGCGTGCGTGTGTTATGTAAGCTGTGTCTCAAGTTTCCCGGACGCTCTGCTGCTGTTTGAGGACAGTTCACAGTTAGTAACCGTAACTGGATATTGTTTCCTCACACAGCTGATAAAAGAGATCCAAGACACGCGCACACGCACACACACAGGCTCATTGTGTGTCTATGTGGAATGAGTTTTCCTCTTCACTTCACGGTGACGCCTCGCAGAGCAAATTCCAGCTTCCAGGAACAAACCTGTGAGCAGGAAGAAGCTGCCAACATGAAGTTCCTGTAACAAGCCTGCAGACTGCTGCTGAGCTGCACCTCTTCAGTCTTAGACAGAAACAGGAACTCTTCTTACGTTCATGCTGATTTCTTCACGTTCCTGCATCTGAAGTGTGAACCTTCAGTTAGTGATCGGCACCAAAGACACTTTACTGTGTCTACATTTAATTTAAAATGGATTTAATTTACATTGTAGACGCACACAGACACACAGCCGCACTCACACTGTTTGCTCTGGTGATCCTGAGGTTTCAGGCCAGTTCAGCTGTTTGAGGAGGAACTCACCTGTGTGAACATAAGGTCCAAGAAACTCATAAGCCAGACCCTCATGGCTCCGCCTCCACACACCTGGTCTGTCCCTGAGCTGCTGATTGGCTCCTGCAGGATCTAATCAATAACTGATAACAGAACGGCCTGATGGGAAAAACAGAGCAGTGGACCTTTGTGATAAATATTATGATGCAGCGAACACAGAGTTACATAACCCTGCTATATTTACTCCAGTCCTGTACTTAAGTGCACGCCTGAGGTCCATTTTCAGTATATTTTGATTTTGTAACTTATTATTCAGTCAGTTTTCTGGTGTAAACAAACTCTAAAGACTGAAAATAGTATCAGAGCTGGTGTATTCAGTTCACACACACGCACACACACACACGCGTGCACTAATCGACAGAAAAAGAGCCCAACAGAAGCTGTTTTTCCTTATATGGACAGAGAGTCACTGGAAAACAAAGGCAGCAGTCACGATGTTGAAGGGTGTGTGTGTGTGTGTGTGTGTGTGTGTGTGTGTGTGTGTGTGTGTGAGAGCAGGGGGCGGGGGGGGGTTCCCTGTAAAACAATAGCAGCTTTAGCATATTTGAGCCAACTGTTAATGTCAGCGGTGAGTCAGAAAGCAGCCTGGAATAAAAACAGCCAGAGAGGGAAAACAAGCGCGCCCTGGCAGGGAGGGGGGGGGGGCGACACTTGTGACCTACAGGCTGATCTCAGAGGGCTGCGAGTCCACGTCATGGGTCAGGAAACTGTGAGAGGAGGCCGGTGCTGCGTTCAGGTTCCTGCGGGAAACAGACGGGAGATTGAGTGTTTTTCCTCATTCAAACTGCTGGATGTTCGATCTTTAGCTTTAGCTCACCATCAGCTACAGTTGAAGCTCTGTGATTGGATGTTAGTTGGTGAAATGCACCCTGGGAGTCGTAGCTGACATCTCTCCTTCAGGTTTTTTGGTCCAGTCCAGTGGTTCCCAACATAGGGGTCGGGCCCCTCCAAAGGGTCACCAGGTAAATGTGAGGTGTCGTGAGATGAAAGAAGAAAAATCTGACGCACAAACTTCTTTTAATATTTCAAACACTTCGAGTCCCATCTGAACCCATCTGACAGAGACGTGTCCACTGAGTGACCTGAGTGACTTTTTAAATGTTTTCTCCGTGTTTGTTCCGTCTGAAAGCAGAAGATTCCACTTATACATGAACTCATATGTTTGATGTTTTATATCAGGCCTGAATGATGTATTTCAATGAGTCTGATTGTTTTTCCTCCATAATGACTTCATGACCACTTCCAGACAGATACGCTCTGTATGTGTGGCTGTAATGAGCGCTGCAGCCTGCAGGGGGCGCTCACCGGGCTGCTGAAACTGAAGCGTTTTGAATCTGTTTCACATGACCTGAATCTTTCTTCTTCTGCAGAAACAGGAAGCAGCTCCACTCTGTCATCGACCAATCACCGCATGTGTGTGTGTGTGTGTGTGTGTGTGTGTGTGTGTGTGTGTGTGTGTTGTGGGGGAGTTAAACACCCAAATTACCTTTGAGGAAAAATCCAGTCTCAGTTTTCTCCAGAGAGCAGGACGCACGTTTTCCTCCCCGACCCCCGACTCTGCACACGCACGCACGCACACACACGCACACACACGCACACACACATGCACGCACGCACGCACACACATGCACGCACAGCAGTATACTGTAGAGTTGTATTTAATGAGATTTAACTTTATTTTAAGTCAGAAAAAAGGACTTTGACTGTAAGAACTGATCCGTGACGATGATCTGTGATGACGTTAGAAGGTAAATGTGAGCAGCAGGTGAGTTCTCCTGTTCAGGTAGTCACCCAAGAAGGTTGTGGAGGGTTCTTCTTGCCCTACGTCGAGCCTGTCAGGCATGCCAGCCCCGTCAGCTGTTGGCCCAGTCCAACCTTTTGCTCCCTCTGCTACATGAACAGCTGTGCTGAAGGCCAGGACCTGGTGACGTCAGTGCTGTGAAGGTCGGATTTGTGAAGTGCAACATAATTCATTTACTTTCAACTTTTTTGACGTGTTTCATGTCGCAGAACAAAACCTGAAAATCTCTTCAGCTTGTGTTAAACACAGACCTTATTTCAGGCATCGAATCAAAAACCCCAGAAATCCAGTGACTTCCAGACGAGGTAAGAGCTAACATGCTAACATGCTAACATGCTAACTCATCTCAGGGTTTCAGGACTCTATGACGGACAACATTACAAGATCTCACACATAACACAGAGACTAGATTTGTTTTAATTGCAGGATGATTGTATTATTTTACAACTTTGTCCGTCATCATTTCTGTCATGAGATTCAACTTCAATATCGCACATAATAATATCAGTGATCACAATAATAATAACTGACTATAAGGCACCTGTCACACAAAGTGTTTGACAAAATAAATAAATATAAACATGCACATGAAGGCATCAGATAACACACACACACACACACACACACACACACACATACTGTTGGCAGGTTTGTTTTTCTTTTTGCAGGATGAGGTCATCGCTCAAAGATGCAGTCTGACATCAGCTCATGACCTGTATGATGTCACACACACTCGGCCTTCAGTCAGCTGATGTGATTTCGGGAAGCATTGAGGGTCTGTGGGAAACACAGAGGGAGGGAGGGCGAGCGAGGCTGATCTCATATGATTGGTGACTCAGCAGCTGATGACATCACCCCCTCCCCTCACACAGCCACGGGATTGGATGAGTCAAACAGTGAGCTGGGCTCAGCGGACCAATCAGAGGCNGGGGGGGGGGGGGGGGGGGGGGGGGCTCACATGATGTCACTTTCAGCTCGTTAGAAAACAATAAAAACAGATGAGTCGTTTCTATTTGTGATCAGTGACTCTTCACTGTGTGTCGGCTGCAGAGAGCAGAGGTCACTGCGCCATCATCACTCACATCTGTCAGGAAACAGCTGTTCAACATCAAAACCAGAACAGGTCGGACATGTGTGAGTGCTGACATCACAAAATATTTGAAAGGTTATTGCATCTTAAAGTGTGTAGAGTCTGAATAATAAATTATGGCAAAGCAAGAAACATCTTTTAAAAAGAAGTCAGTTTGAAGAACTTTTTCCCTTAAAAGCCCAAAACAAGTGAAATCATTTAGAAGTATTATTACAGTAGATATTAAAGCTAAAACCAGCAGCTTGCATGTCCTCAAGAAGCTGCAGGTTTGAATAAAATTTCTAACCAACAGGAAGAAGAAATGGAGGAGAACATTAACAAAATTAAATTAAACAAACAACAACAAAGTGCCGTAAACTTCTGTTCTGTTTCAGTTTTTATCGCTGTTACTGTAAACTACAGCACTTACTACAACTTTTACGTGCTTGTACTTTATATTGTACTTTTACTACATTCATCAGCTTGTAGTGACTTTGCAGATTCAACATGATCAGTTTATTATTTTATAAAGTATATTTTGCTCATATTATTTAAGCACATTATGCAGATCTGTATTCATTGTATTTATTTCTAGGATCTGAAACTTTAGTAAATGGTAGTAGCATTTATCGAGGCAAAAATCTTTCGGAATAAAAGCCCAGTTTTGGCTGCTCCGGTTAGTTATAAACAGTACTACAATACCCAGAATTCACCTGACAACAATTAACATCATTCACTTTGCTTGACAAACAAAGAAACGCTGAACATGCTCTCTGTCAGAGCTGTCAATCAACACCATGTCCCGCCCACCTGCCTGTCACGTTGACACAACAACCTGATGACATCACATGTAAACGCACACAAACACACAGACGATTGGACCTTTAAACTGTCGGCAAATGTCTCTGAATCCGGTTTGATCAGATTAAACTGAACAGAATCATGTAAACAGAAATATGATGACAGCAGCTGCTTCTTAGTATCACTGACTCAGCTGCTGAGTTGTGCAGGTGAGCTCTCACCTGTCTGAGCTGCAGCTGGATGAAAACCAGGTTTGGGAACCTCTGGTCTGTTTTGGAGAACTTAAAGCTCCTGAGCTGAAGGAAAACAACGACTGACAACAAACAGATTTGAGTGTTTGGGGGAAAATAGAGAAAGTAAACAGACAGAGTCAGCTTCACATGGCAGGTTAGCTGTTAGCTTAGCTCCTACGGATCTCTACCTGCTGCTGTGACACAACAATCAGTGCTAATGGACGCTAACAGCATCTGCTCTTATTGATTCATCATCATCATCATTGTATCCCTCATTATGTATTTAGAGTGTGCACCAGCACACAAACAGATTCAGGCCTCCGAGGTGAACTGAAGGTGTGCTGGCTCCGAGCTGCTGGACTCTTCAACATTAAAACAAACCAGAACAGCAGAAACCTCCGTGCTGCTGCTCACAGACAGAAACTCTGAATCTGGTCCATTAGAAGCAGACTGCGGTCTGCAGCTTGGCATTTCTGGCCGACAGCGAGCCGGACCGAGCCAGACACACACAGTAACACAGGAACGCTGTGCCCTGGGTTCAGACTGGTGGTGTGTGGTGAACTGTACTGAGGACGAGACGTCAGGAAACCCTGTCTGGAGTCCTGACCCACTGACTGTCTGGGAAAGTCATGCTGGAACTGAACTGTCAGAACCTGGACCTGAAACCACTTATAATCCTTCAGAGTGTTTTTCTTTGGTCCAGACTGAAACATCTCAACATCAAGTTCCCCTCAGGATGAACCACCATCAGGTCAACACTTTGGTTTATGACCAAATACCTCTGTGTTTACTGCTAATTAGCGAATGTTAGCATGCTAACACGCTAAACTAAGATGCTAACATCAGCATGTTAGCATTTAGCTCAAAGCACCGCTGTGTCTCTGTGCAGCCTCACAGAGCTGCTAGCTGCTAGCATGCTGCAGACTCTCAGTCTTATTGATAATGTTTTTTTCATCAATACTCATTAAATACATTTCCACAGCAGGAGGCTCTGATATTGTTTCAGAGACAAGAAGCTATTGATCGAACTACTGATCCAGCCAACAGTCACAGTTTATTTATAATGCTAGTTGTGTAAAAATAAAAAAATTGCAAATAAAAATAAACGTTTAATTCCAGGCTTTTTGAGGGCCCACCCCATGTTGGGGCCCTGGCTGTTACTACCGGTAACCACAGGGGGCGCCAAACCAAACCCAAGTGAAATCTGACTGAGTATAATTCCTCAGCAACAACGAGCTCCAGCGCAGCGAGAGCAGCCATGTTGGTTCCTGACAATCTTCTGGTAACATTCGTTGACTTCTTGCTTCTTCACAGAGTGTTTACTCGTGTGCGCCCCCTGGTGTTTTGGAGAATACTGCAGCGGATAGATGGAGGCTGCGTCGCGGTGTCTCACCCGGGTATAAACAGGGCTTAAAGTGGACCTGGTCTCAGTTCTGGGCTCAGGATAAAGACTTTGGTTGTACTGAAGTTTGTTGGTGTTTGGTTTCAGATTGGTGCAGGTTTCATGTGTTCTTGTGTTTTTCTGTTTGAGTCTCTGGGTCTAACAGATCCTGCTTCAGACGTTATTGACGGAGGGATGCTGCCACTGTTTTGGTTCCCAGGCCGCCCCCCCCCCTCCCTCTCCCTGTCATGCGCTCTCACTGTCTCTCGCCCTTTCTTCCTACTTTCTCACAGCCCCCCCGACATGTGAAACTGGGCACCCTGCCGGCTCCCACACACACACACACACACACACACACACAGTGTTGTGTTTCAGCTGCAGCTTCATTTTTGTTGTGTGAACATCAGACTGCTGCTGGGAAACATTTACACTGACAGGAGAAGCAGCAGCAGTAACAGCAGTGGTGGAAAGTAACTAAGTACTTTACTTCAGTACTACTTTGATCCACTTGTACTGTACGGTCATGTATTGGGTTAGATGGGAAACAGGAAGAGAAGGGTGGAGCCAGGAAGCATGAAGTTTGCTGCTGGTTGTTTGGACCATAAAGCTCCGTGTCATGACTCAGTTCAGGATGCACAACCTAATTAAGTAATAAGATACATACGCGAGCGTAAAGCATTCACTGCTCTGTTTTATGATCTCTCAAAGTCCCAAGAGAAGCTCGATTTCACGGTAGCATTTCATGAGACGTTGCGAGATAGTGGAGTGGACCAAAACCAGGAAAAGGACTCAAACGCACGACCCAGAGTCAGACGTATAATCAAAACAGTCTTTACTTGCAAAGAGGTTCGGTGCACAAAGATCAGTCCACGAAAGCAAACAAGTCCAGTAGGGAGGAGGCAAAGACGTGATCCAAAAACACAAACGAGGTCATACACAGGGAAACCAAAACACTGGACGCGTGATCGCTGGAACGCTCGACACACGGGTACTGAGACGACCTGGCAGCTAGAGAGAGGTGGAACACAGGTATATATACACAAGGTTAACGGACTGATTACACTCAGGTGGGACCAGAAAACAGGCGGGAAAAGAACAAAGCCAGGAAGTAAAACAACAACATGAACACACAAAAGAACAGTCTGTCAAAATAAAGCAATTCAATTCAATTCAATTCAATTTTATTTATATATCATAACAAAGTTATCTCAGGGCTCTTTTCATAAAGAGCAGGTCGAGACCGACTCTTTATGTTTACAGAGACCCAACAATTCCCACCATGAGCAGCACCAGGAGACAGTGGCAAGGAAAAACTCCCTTTAACAGGCAAAACCTCGAGCAGAACCAGAACCTGAAACAGGCTCTGGGTGGGCGGTCATCTGCCTAGACCGGTTGGGTTGAGAGAGAGGAGAGGGAGAGAGAGAGAACATACAGTAGTACAGTTCAGTTCAGTTCTACATACAGATGTAAAGTAACAGTAGTGCTAATGGTATTGATGTTAATATTAATACAAATAATACTAATAGCAATATAATAATAGTAATACTAATAATTAGACCAATAACAACAATAGCAGCAGCGGCTGCCGAGCAGCAACACGGGGGCAGCAGGAGGCCCGCAACCACAAATCCAGACTCTGCAACCACAGATTCAGACTTGGAGGTGTTAACTGTGGGACCTGCAGAACGTTTCACCTGGTTTTATTTATCTTTATCTTCTCATCACAGAGCATCATGTTGTTGAGCAGCTGGTTCGTTTCTGTGCAGGAGGAAAGCTGTTTGTTTTCTGATTATCAGGCTGTAAAATGTTTAAACGTCTAATTTGCTAACATAGCTAATTTGAAAACATAGAAATTATGATTTGCTAAAATAATAATAATAATAATATATAAATGTATCCACATGTCTGAGTTCAGGAGGAGAACAGATTACAGACTGCTGGGTCTGACGTTTCTTTGCAAATAAATAAAGTTGGATCCATAACAGATCTCGGCTGAAAGTCTTGGATCCATGTGAGCTGTGTTTGTTTCCCAGGCCCTCCGCACGCCGCACACACTGCATCATGGGAACTGCATCGTGTGTGTGTGTGTGTGTGTGTGTGCGTGTGTGGTGGAGTGGTGCTGCTGGAGGTCAGGCTGTGGTGAACTGGGTGTGAAGCTCAGCTGTCAGAGTTCATGTGAAAAAGTTCAAATGTTGACAGAATCATTGTGGAGGAACTAATTAACTCCAAATCCTCCTGAAGTCGACTTCACATCCCTGATGATTCTGGTGTCACTTCGTTTCTATCAAACGTCTGTGAGAAAGCCTTTTCTGTTTTGTCCAAGTTACTTTATAATATGTTGATGCTAGCCTGGGATCCAGACGAACCTGGGCCAAGCCAATCACAGCCATTTATCTAACATGGGGCGGGTTTGATACGACGACTGTACAGAGGAGCGCCACTGAGGCGTTAATGTAAACAACCAAGATGGCTGCCGCTGATCTGGAACGTTTTATCACGTCGGTATTAAAACGAACTGGACGATATATTTTCTCTACAAGAAGAACAAACAGATTTAGTTGATAAGAAAGATGTGTTTGCCGTACTTTCAGCAGGATTCGCTCAGCGCGACATCACACGTTTCATTGCTCTGATTGGTTGGAGGTCTATCCAGCTGCGTCCAGAAGCATTTTGTTCTGCGCCCGCTGAATCACAGATTCCCTGGAAACCGGAAATTAACTGAGAGGCTCATTTGGCGACGTCGGGCTCACGTCGATGCAGCTGAGAGCAGAAACTGTCGTCGTCTGAAGCTTTAAACTGCAGATTTATGGGACGAATGTTCAACATGTTGCAGATCACAAAGCAAAACATCATCATCACTGTCAGGCTGCGCTACACACGCAGCACCTGCTAGCAACATTATACAATATCAGAAATATATTCATCTAATAAATATATTCATATCATAAATCACCAGGTTTAGTATTTTAATAACGATTCACTTTGATTGACAGGTGTATCAGCCAATCACACTCACACAATCACCCTGTTTGCCCAAATATGGATTTTGTGACTCACACACACACACACACACACACACACACAGCTGATCATGATGTTTCTGCCATTCAGACATGAAGCTGAAATGAACAACTGACAGAGGAAGAGGAGACGTGTGAAGAGTGTGTGGGAGGATAACAAACACACACACACGCACGCACATGCACACGCACGCACACACACACACACACAATGAAATGTGGTTCAGAGCAGCAGAGAAGCTGCTGGAAGCTTCTGAGGATTATTATTACTCACCTACACAGGACGGGGGGGTGCAGGAGGAGGAGGCAAAGAAAAGGGGGGGGTGAAGGAAGATAAGGAGGAAGGAAAGTAAGGACATGAGGAGGAGGAGAAGAGGAGGGAGAAGAGGAGGAAGAAGAGGCAGTTCAGCAGTCGTGCAGCATGTTTGAGGCTGATAGTGAAACAGATTTAGTTTAGTTCAAACTGTTACACAAACACACTGATCAGGACCAGGATCAGGATCAGGATCAGGATCAGGATCAGGACCAGGTAACAGATCTCTGCTCTCACATCACATCCACACTCATTTTTAAAACACCAGATTTGTGTGAAAATGGCGAGCGCCCACAATAACAGAGTGTCCAGGTGTTTGAGAAGAGACGTCTGTCCAGAGAGAGGCACCTGAACACAACACGAAGACACACAGGTAGATCTCTTCTTCTTCTTCTTCTCTTTTCTGTGAACAAACAACAAAACTACATCTAAATATATACGTATATATGTATATATATATTTATCAATATAATGAGGAACGTATTTAAAATTATCCAAATTTTGCTTCATTTCAAAATTTTTGTCCGAACCCGGGTCCCGTCGAGCTCGGGCCGGGTGTCGCCCTCTAATCACGTTAGCATCACGTGTCTCTTAAAGCATGTTTGCTGTTGCACATTAGACTTATATAATGTTATATAAACAATTATAAAAGACTAATGTAATTACCACCTGTGGCCACAGTGGCCGCTGTTTCTTCTTCTTGTTTTCTTCTTCTGGAAATGTTTTCATGAATCAAAAAGTCTGATCAGTGGTATTATTCCAGACTAAATGATTCTGGGTCAGCAGGTTACAGTGAGAGTGAAGTTAGCAAATCATCTTCAGTGTGAGGGAAAACAGTCAGCTGTGATTTGCTGGAAACTTCAGACTGAACTGTTAATTCTACAGTCAGAGTGAATGAAGGCTGGTGGAGCTCCCTGCTGTTTGACAGGCAGCCTGAGGAGAGAAACTGCAGACGTCTGCTCTGCCCTTTGTTACAGGACACACAAAGTGTTTGTTCAGTGTGTAAAAGCTGTGAGATATTAATCAGAATGTCTTCATGTTTCTCTGAAGATGTTTCTGTAACTGATTTCAGATCAGTTCTGAGCCGAGTGGGAGGGAGGAAACACTTTCTAGGAATAAACAGAGCAGAACAAACATGCGACTCAGATCTGTAACTGATTCTGCATCCGAGTCACGATCAGATTTATTATTGCTCTCATGACTGAATGTGGTCATGTGGTCCACCGGGCTCTCAGTACCAGTACCAGTCTTCCTGGTATTTCAGTGTGCAGGGTTGCATTGGTGCATCAGGATTCCTGCAGGACACAGAGACTCCTAATGGGCCGAAGTCTGCAGTGGGCGGTTTCTTGTGCTGTAAGAAGGTTCAGATCAGTTGAGACATGAACATAAAAACATTTTAACAGATTTGTTAGATTTCCTGCTGTGGTTCTCACCTATTTCATTTTACCAGAGCTGCATCTGTGAATTGACTGTATTGAAAACATTCAAAACGTATAAATGGCGCTCGTATCGATGATGACAAACAGTGGGCAATAACTATTGTGACTGGCCGCTGCAGCGCGACGTCAGTTGCGTTTCTCCAAAAGTTTTCAACTTTTTGCCGCAGGCGGCTGCTAATGAAAATCAAGAACTGGCCTACCTGCACCTGCACCTGCACCTGCACCTGCACCTGCACCTGCACCTGCACCTGCACCTGCACCTGCACCTGCACCTGCCTGTAAGCTTATTGTATCTTCAACCAACTGTCTCTGTCTGCCTCACGCTCCCTCCTTTACTGAAGTAAAAGTAGTAATACTACAGTGTAGAAATACTCTTATTAGATTATAATTATCGATGCATTCATGTGTTCATCATTTTAATGTCGCAGCAGGTGAAGTTGGAGCTGACTGACCTGGAGACAGAAAGCGTCACATGACCCTTCAAACGTCCCGGACTTCATTCGTTAAACATTTACAGATTGCCGCAGAGGGTTTAAGACCTAACGAACGGCTTTAATTAATCATCTTTTAGCAGAACAAGACACACACACTGCATCTGTGGAGGGGGGTGGAGGGGGGAGGATGGAGGAGGTGGAGAGGAGTCACGAAGGTGGTTTTAAACTGCAGGAGGCGGAGCTCTGTCAGGCCGACGAGATGTGACCATATAAGGACAGAACAGAAGGAAGTTGGGATTTCTCTTCACAGTCATGTGACTTCCAGTTACAGCGATGCTCTCACACACACACACTCACACACACACACACACACACACAGAGCACCATGCCAGCAGAGGACACAGCCTGTCTCTCTGTGGTTGCTGCACATTAAATCTCCTCTTCAGTTTATTTCTGTCTGTTTAAATTCAGAAAATGTTTTGACTCCTATAACTGCGTCCACGTTTCCTTCACTTGCATCTTTTCCTAGTGTCCTAGTTCCTCCTCTGAAGTCGTGAGGAATCGAGGAAACATGCTTTTCATCTGAACAGATGAAAAGTCTGTTTCTGATGACATCATGAATGGGCGACAGGTGAAGTCGTTCACATGTTCATCAGTTAAGAAAACGAAGCTGCAGGTGAACAAAGATCCTCAGAGCTGATCTGCATCTGGTTTTTGCTCTTTGTGTCAAAGCTGCACGACGCTTCTTCCTCTGTGGTGGTTAGTAATACATAAACCACCCCCCCCCACACACACCCCCACACACACTGCACCCACAGACCTCCCCCCCGCCTGTCGGCAGCCCCGTCCTGCTGCTGCGAGATGACACACTCTGTTTCCTCTCTGTCACCGTCTGTCCTCCTGCGCGAGATGACACACTCTGTTTCCTCTCTGTCACCGTCTGTCCTCCTGCCACTTCCTGCTGCACGGCTTAAACACATGTTTACCCTCATGTTCTATTCCACATGTTATACTCCACATGTTATATTTCACATGTTCTATTCCACATGTTCTACTCCACATGTTATATTTCACATATAATATTTCACGTTATATTCCACATGTTATATTCCACATGTTCCACAGCAGCAGTAATCACATCCTGCTGCTGCATACAGGATACTGTACATACAGCAGGGTGTGTGTGTTTGTGTGTGTGTAGGTGTGTGAACTCATTATTACTCACAGGCCAGGCAGGGAGATGCTTGTTGTCATGGCAACGGTGTGGGATGTAGGCTAACTGAAGGACACAGTTTTTTAATTCAATCCAGGTTTAGTCATTCATATTTTCACTGAGCAGCATCAACAGCAGTAGCAGTAGTAGTAGTAGCAGTAGTAGTAGAACTAATAGCAGTAGTAGTAGTAGTAGTAGCAGTAGTAGGACTAGTAGCAGTAGCAGTGGTAGTAGTAGTAGTAGCAGTAGTAG
>LKNJ01006516.1:0-16929 GCA_002120245.1 Maccullochella peelii
CAATTGTATCAAAAGAATTGAATCATTTGCTGCTATGTGATCTTTTCTCTCCTTTGTGTGTGTGTGTTTGCTTCAGTATGTGTCAGAGCTCCGTTTCGATGGCTTTTCTCTGCGCTCTCCAGTACATCAGATATCAGCGTCCAGTCTCTTGCAAGCTCCCTACACTACTACAGACCACAAACTGCAGTCTGAGGTGAGTCCTCCTGAGCTCTTCTCTCACATCTTTGACCAATGTTTCTACGAATGGGTTCCCTGTTTTATTTGTATCGTTCATGCGCGCGTACGCACACTGGCAGTGCGATTCACATCTTGCCACTAGTTTCGCGCTATTCTGCTGATCAACAGTTAGTGGCGGTAACATGAAAAGAAATGCAGGAATGTGCCAACAAAGGCAGGAGAAGAATAAGACTGTAAACCATGCACAAATAAAAAAAAAATCTGCTTTGCAAATGTTTCATGAGGAAGGAAAAGCAAAGTTTGTTAGACCACAAGATGTATGAATGTAAACTGTTTTTCACAACGATCACATAATATGGCGATTATTAAAAAGTAATTATTTCATCATTTTATTTACAACAACCCATTTAGCTGCATCCATCTCATCTATACCATTTTTCATCACCATTTTTTCATGAGTGTAGCTAAATAGCTAGCTTGCTATAGTATTTAAAAGACGCTGTCCCCACACTAAATCCCTCCTACAAAGCTCTGATAGGTTGAATGTTTCTCCAACTGGGGAATCAGCAGTCATTGGGCACAACAACAGACCTATTTGAATCACTGAACAAATGGGAGATGTGGGCAGCGATTCAGAGGTCTGGCACCAGGCTATGTCACAGCTGCCTTTCATTTAACGTTTCCAAACACCGCAGGCAGCTAAATGTATGGGTTTTATTGCTAGACAATTGCATTGTGGTTTCAAAAGTCCAATTGTTCGCCTCATTATTTCTTGTTTCTTCCTCTCTGACAAAGATTTGTTCTCCAACGTGTCAGCAGTTGCCCCACAGTAGCATGCTGAATCTTCTGCCAGAGTACTGCAGGCCCTGCACTTGATCCAAATGTTGTCAGTGAGGAACCCTTGTTTAGAGAAATGTAACATGTTTGAGGTTGTTCATTCCTGCAGCTTGAAAGAAGACTATGATGAAATTATGTCTGTGTGTCCTACAGACTTTAGGGGAGGATTTGATTGACAGGAAGTTGAATAGATAATGACTAAATTTTCATTTAGGGGAGAACTGTTCCTTTAACCCCTTCAACCCACATCTTACCTCCTAGCAAAAGAGTCGAATGAGCTGCACACACAGTCCCATCGCCTAATGATTTTAGGGCCACTTCCTCAGTCAGATAAATCAAACGTATTTTATCTGCCAAATGAGTGCTGACCTCTTGTACCTAAGATGAGCCAGAAAACAGTATTCAAATATAAATGTATCATCTTATCACGAGAGGCCATTGCCCAAGGGTTTAACTGAGGGAAATCTGTAGGTTGAAGTCATATGTTACTTCCTAGATTTTGCACTCATCTTTGTCCATCCGTCTTTCATCCGTCAAGAGTTTATGCCGTCTGAAGCAATACAAAATATGTGTTCTGAGTTTGTCACACCACAGAAAAATGTGTTATTAACCACCCAGCCAAATTTGAATGATTAAAAAAAATCGCCAAGTATACAAAATGAGCTTTCAAAATCATGGAAAAATAAGCAGTATTTTCTGCTCTGAAACGCTGGGGCCGTGGCCGCTGAATGCGCTGGTAGATAACTTTACTGAACCATTGAGCCGAAGAACAAGTGAGCGCTGCTCAGTGGCAGACTCTCTCTAACCCAGTAGCACAAAGCTCTAGTTTTTATGTAGTGTTAGGGGAGGGGTCATGCTCAGTATGGCTTCAGCGCGTCATCAAGCCATGTTTTCAGGCCCGCCCAAAAAAAATCCTCCACAGTTCAGTACTACATAGTTCACAGTCTTTTCACGTGCTTTCAGCAATTATTTTCTAACATGTATAATGTGTTTAGAAACAAATCTCTGAATTTTTCCTTTACACAGATTTAAAATCCACAGCTAACTGTTGTAGCATACATTAGTTCAAATCTGAGTGCGTATACTGTGTATGTTTGTGTGTTGGTGGTGGTTGTGCGCAGTGTAAAGGCTGCGTAATTAGAGTGTGAGACAAGGTCTTTTATAACAGTTGGTATAGTATAGTTCTGTAATGAGTTTTCTTATGTAAATTAACAGCCATAACAATAAACCCACACAGGCACTGTGCCCAAGAAGTTATGGCCTGATATGGGGTCTATAGCGCGCGCGCACACACACACACACACACACACACACACACACAGGTACTCTTTATAAGCATGAATGCATTTTTGCATTAGCATTAAAGACAATCAGTTGAAAGGTTGCCTGTTGTACACATTAAAGAGCTAAAGAGCTAAATTAGCTCTTCAGGCGAGAGTAGTGATACAGAGTAGCTTTATATTGTCAAGTTTTATATTGTTTAATATGTGTGTTGTGTTTATCTTAACGATTGTCTGCTTTTGTGAGTTTATGTCTGGCAAGAAATAGTATGTGTTTGTATTGTGTGTGTGCTCATTATTAAGTTAACACAGCAGAGCTCCATAGTTAAGGTGTGTGTTTGTGCATGCTACTCATTTATACGTTTATCGACTGAGATTGTGTGTGTGTGTGTGTGTGTGTGTGTGTGTGTGTGTGTGTGTGTGTGTGTGTGTGTGTGTGTGTGTGTGTGTGATCTCATCAGATCCCTTTTCAGAGAAGCAGGTGGCGGTGATTGTCTTAGCACACAATTTAAAAACAAAAACAAAAAAAAGACTCTAAGGACAACAACACTATCACCATCATCTCCACACTGCTGGGATAACTGACTGTAAAATGACACACACACACCTCAGCGGGCAGGGAGGCCACACTGTGCTGTGTGAGCACCAAACCCAAAGTGTGTGTTCAGTGTAAGATTTATGAAATGTACTGCACATTAGGAATAACCTGCGGGCAGGTGTGATATCATATATTTGTAATATTGTTGTGTATTATATGGATAAAATGTTAAATAACAGTATATTTCATTTGATCTTATATATATTGATATATATCATGATATAGTACATTTTTTGGGAATTCAATAAAGACATTGTTTATAGACAAAATATTGAGATGAGAATCTGTAGTGGCTGAAATACTTCAAGTAAATCCTGTTGGTCAGTATTACCATAACACAGTCCTGCTCATTGATTTCAACACTGCCCAATGGCCTAATGCCACCAGTGATATTGAAAGAATAGGTTCTTCCTGGTTAGGGATACAGTGATGTATTCTACAGTGATACTAACAGTTAAAGGCTGTTTCTTTAAGAGATCAAGTGAAAGGGAAAATGGACAATAAAGGAAGTGCTGCTAAAAAGGTAGTTGTGCATTCACTCTACACATTTTCAAAGCATATGGAGGAAAATCCTCTGAATCACCTTTTATTCTTCTAACCTTATTCCCCAGGGATCGGTATATGAGAAACGTTTTATTAATGTTCCCCCACAGATCCAGCTGCCCTACAGCATATTCAAATGTTGACATTTAGTCTCTTGGAGTGTCCTTTTTAAAAGCGCCTCAACCCTGTTTGTCAAGGGAGGGAAACGGCTTCACATTGCACTTTATTCTGGCCACAAAATCTGCACTCAAACACTCCTCCCTCTCCTAAGCACTTAAACCTGCACTAAAAGTCGTGCATCGGTCTGTCACTGCTGGAGGCATCCTCAGTTTTGCTACTTGTTGATGGCTAATCAGTTGAGGCCACACCGAAGACATTATGTGTTACCCTCACCTCGGCCTTTCACACGGATACTTGATCGCTGACATTGCAGTGTAACACAACTGATGTTTTTGTGGACGTGGAAATTGACGTAAGATTTCTGTATTTGTGAAAATAGAGCCAGTGTTGGTGAACGAAGTACCTTCACAGAAGCCCGTTATATTTGGCTGACTGTTACACAATGTAACACAACAATGGACGGCTAATGAACCGCTCTTACTGTTATTGAACACTGCTCAGTTATTCACAGGGGAAGATTACAGCAATTTATGTACAAGAAATGAGTAAGGATACTATGTAATGCTCCTGCAAAAACCTCACAGCAATCAGAACAAAGTCACTTTTGTAGTAATTACATGTTGAATCACCCAGAGTCATGTTTAAACATACAAAGACATTTTAACCACAGGCATATGCAACTTTAAACCTAAATAAATAGGACTATTTAATATTGGAGGTCTTAATGATCTGTTTGGATCATCTCTTCAGGTCACTGCTTTAGTTCTTCAGTCGTTTGGACAAGAGAGTAATGAACTTTCCCAACTTGCCAGTGAAACTGGGGATTCAACCTGGAATCATTAAAATCTTCATCTACTCTTAATCTATAGGAGTCTATCAGAAATAGGTCACCACTTCATTCCAGATCAATAAATGATGAGATTGAGATTTCAGACTTTCCTTGGTATTCTTGTATTTTTTCTGTATATGCAAACGACATGTTTTTCAATGTGAGAAATGATTTATATATTATTGATTTCCTCGTATCGTAATGAGCTCATTCGATAAGTAGGGAAACTGCAGACTGTTGAAACGTAGGCCTTTTTTAAATGTGAGCTGCAGTGTGTGGAGTACCTGATGGGCTCCTGACAGAAAACAGAATATATTCTGTGTGTTTAGGTGTTTGGTGTTAATGCTGAAAGGAGTAGTCAATTAATCGATTAGTTGGTCAACAGAAAGTTGTTGACAATTTTGATAATCGATTAAGTCATTTATCGAAACAAATCTGCCAAACATTTTCTGGTTCTAGCTTCTCCAGTGTGAGGATTTGCTGCTTTTTGTCTTTTCTTCCTTGTTTTATATAATTGTAAATTGATTATCTTTGTGTTTTGTGCTGTTGTTTGGACAAAACAAGGCATTTGAAGACTTCAACTTCATTGTTAGAACTCTTTTTCTGACATTTTATCAACCAAACAGTTAGTCAAAAAGTAATTGACACATTGCTTTTTCTCTCTCCCCCAAACTCTCGTCTTCCTTTCCTCACACACACTTGGACACGTCTGGATGTACCAACATATTTTTTTGCTGATTTCAGGGTCGGTTATATAACATCACCTCTGAACTGGTTAAGTATGGTTGGTTTCCAACTCCTGATGCTGTTGCCTCACAAGCCACTGTGATGCTTTTTTTCTTTTTAGATGCTGTTCTGTGTGATAACCCTGTTGTTTTTTCTTCATCCTCTTCTCTGTGTTTGTCCTCTCTCTCTCTCTCTTCTGTGTTTGCAGGTCTTCCTTTACTACACACCAGTTTTAGATTTGGTTCAGCTGGTAAATCTGTCGGACCTGCCCAGCTTTCTGATGTCCAGAACCCAGTTTGAACTGTATCCTTATTTCTGAAGTGTGTGTGTGTGTGTGTTCAAACTTCAATATATTGATACAGTAATAAAACAACATTGATTCTTCATCCGTACATATAGATTATAATACGCTGATTAAATTAAAAAGTGTTATATAATGCAGCTTCTACTGTTTTTACTGCAGCCCCCCTAGGAATTTTCCTGTCTGAAAAGGTGGATGGTAACACCTACTCCTCAGTATTGTGTTGTTCCTTTACCACCAACAAACAGAAGCCTATCTGGGAAGTCAATGAAAGCTAAACTTCTGTTGGACCAGCTGAGTTCACTGCGTGGAAAGGTATCGACCCCGCAGCTGTGATCTTATACATACAAATATTGGAAAACCATAGAACTAATTTAAATTAATTGCATTTAAAATGAGATTTCTGGTTCAGAAGGAAATGTTGAAAAGAAAGGTTTACTTTAGTCCCCAGTCAAATCTACATAGGACATACAGTAGAAGATGCACAAGATCTACTGTGTTTCTATCTCCAGGTTGGAGCATTGTTCAGCCTGTCCTGTATAATCACCCCCATCGCCCAGCACGCAGCCACCCAACTCAGCTCCCAGCGCTGGAGAGAGTGTATAGCCAGGAGACCAAAGTCCTTACCTGGTAAGACAGTTTTTTTATTTCTAAGCCCTCGTTTAATGGATGACCGCTTGGCAGCAACAGAGAGGAGCTGTATCACCTTCCTTGGGGAAATAAATTGGTAACTAGAACTACACTGATATAGATAATAAAGGCTTCTGTTGGGGAAGCACACTCAGAGGTGGGACTGAATCAATTTGAAAAAAAATTCATGAGACAAGATAACTGCTATAACTGTACCTTTGAGGAAATTGGATTCCTGCAGCAAATAGTAAAGAATAAAAATAAAAATTGGACAGCAGGGATTAGGTATACAATACGTTTGACCAACAATGCATGGTATATTCAGATATATATTAAGATATATTTATGATATATTAAGTAGATCATTGCAGCAGGAAAACTAGGACAAAACGGGATAAAAAAAAAAAGAGTGCAGCAGATATTATAATAAAACAAGTTTTGTAAAATGAAAAAGTGAAATTCCTCTTCTGGCGAGGATTAACTCTGGATGTTATCTCTCTCCTTCTGTCTGTACCCTGCAGTGCCTGACATAGAGGTGAAAGGTGAGAGCGCTCACTACTTCCTGTTGGTCCAGGGCTCCGATGACGTTGGTTGTGGCGCCTGCAGGGTCAGGATGATGCACTCAGACAGTCAAATCAATGGAGCGGCTGCCATGGCAATCGTCTCCGGGTTGCTGAGAGAGAAGTCTCTGTCATCGTCAGGTATATTATGTTGTCATGTTTGTAGAGGAGTGTGTGCCACTGTCAGTGTGAATGTCACTTTAATTTGCTAAACCCTTGAATCTTGGACCTCATAGGCTGTTTGAGAGAGTGAGAAAGAGACAAAATACTTTTATCTAACTGCAGGGGTTCAAAGTCTGACACTGTGGCCCCCCACCCTTCCCCATCCCGCCTTAGTAATGTCAAAAAATGTTGATAGTGCGACAGGAAAAAATTATGTTAATGGATTTTGTCACTCCTGTTATTATTTGCCTTATTTCTTTGGTAGATAACCGTGCTCTGTAATTTCGAGTTATCAGTGGGCTACAACTTAAGCCCTGTTTTTGTTGGCACCATTAAAAGTATGCCGAATTAGCTGTTTGCAGTGTACCCATGGATGTAAAGACAGCTAACACTGGATTACTTTGATACTGAAGAAAGCTTTAAAACATAATGATTCTCAGGTAAGTTCTGTTGTAAGGAGCGTCTTTTTTTCTACCATTTTCAGTGAATTATGGACGTTTATTCGCAATAGACATCTGAGATAATGATTTCCTCAAAGTGTTAGCCACACTGAATCTAAAAATATGCGAATCACGTCTATGTGTTCAGATTCCACTGTTATTATTGAACATATTTTGATGCTCTCTCCGCGAGCTGTGTGTCATAGCCACTGCTGCAGCTCCCAACTGCTGATGGTGTTGTTGAGTGGGCCACTAACTAACTTCCTGTTGCTTTTAGAGCACCAGCATGCACCTGGCCCTTTCACCTCACACAGTATCTTTGCCTCATGTGTCTCCCTCCGCACCTCTCTGGGAATGGGCCTCACAGTTTGAAAACCTCTGTTGTACTGTAATCAAATGTAAAGAGCGCTTTTATCAACATTTGGAGGTTTTGGATCATCTAGCAGTAATTTGTTTTCTGCCATATTGTAAAAGAAATCAAGCAGCTCCTCAGCTTGATTGGAGTAGAAGCCCTTCTGGCTTCATTGATAGAAGTTGTGGGGTTGTCAGTTTTCATCATGCTAGCCTGCCGCTATTGGCCATCCTGACTCCAGAGATTTTCTTTATTTGGGTTACATGTCTCTCTTTTGCCACCTGTTCCTCCTCCTTCACCGTTTCTTCTCCCTTCCTCCCTCCTCTCTCACGGGACTGGAAAGTTGTGACTGTGCTGTTAAGGATTTCCTCATCTTTATCTCAATCACTTAAAGAAGAAAGGAGCAAGAAAGGGTATTGAAGGGACAGATGGATTGGCAGAGGGAGGAGGAATGGAGTGAATGGATGGAGGATGAACTGGATGGATGATTGAACAAATACCTGGGCTGGTTATGGCTGGCTAGCAGGACAGACACTTGTTTGTTTTGTTACCTAAACTTAAAGCTTTCCTGATGAATGTCCTTCATTGTTCTTGCTTTAATATGATATTCAGGAGACCTGCTGTGGTGTTTCCTCCCGAGAGTTCCTGCTGTTTTTAACCTTTCATGCAACCTACAGGAGACATTTTTAAAATGCTTTTAAATGCAGAGCAAGACTATAAAAGGTGCCCTAACTGCTGTAATGACACAGCATGAACACAGCACAGTTTCAGTAAAAATCCTTTCTCTTAAAATGCACACCTGAGAATTGTTGCACCTGAACAAAAACATGAAATACTCAATATATCTTTGTGTCCTGTATTAGCATAAGGTTTCTGTGTGAGTTTCAAGTCTCTTTTGCCAGCAAAGGGGTTACAAATTGGATGTGTTGGATGTGTTTACTGCAAAATATTGGAGCAGCAATGTTAGCTTTATCTTTTTGTTATCGTTCAGTGGTTCTCAACCTTTTTACCTTATGACGCCTTGAAATGGAACATGGTCTACTTGTGACCTCTCACAACCTTTGCATGTCTGTGAGTTGTGAGTAATTCCACCCACATTTTTTCCTCTCTCTCAGATTGTTTCATTTTAATATAAGAAAGTAACAAGCAAAGATGAGAGAAAAGTCAGAAAAAATACATTATTTTGTGTAGCAGGACCATGTTTTGTCTTCTTTCCTATCCTGCCCATCATCTCGCAACCTCTGAGGTTTATATTTTGACCCCATAGAGGTGCCCCGACCCCCCAGGGTGGTAACCACTATACTAATCCCTAGAATGAATTTTAGATGAGAATATTTGTAGGAGGAAAAGTTGAAAAGGTAGTAGAATCATAGTTTTTGTCAGCCATGTTAAAGCAATGAATCCCAAATAGCAAAAATACAAAAGTCGTGTGAGGGAGTTGACTTTGGGGTTGATCCTACAACCACAATATTACAGATCATACAAAATACCAAATGTTGTGATCCCTGTTGAAAAGGTCTTGACCTACAGATACTTAAAGGGGTAATCCAGCAATGTATTGTACTTCTATAAAGTCTGGGGATTTACGACAGATTAAGAATGGGTCAAAATTCGAAGCAGCAAAGGCAGAGAAGTCCTGACTTTCAGTCACTATTATGGGTCAAGCTCCAAAAACACTGTATCCTTCAACCCTCATAATGCAACTCAGTGGCATCTTTCATTAGACTCTCCCTGCCTGGTAAATCTCAATGCCCTGAGTTTTTAATGCAGGTTTTCTACAATATTTGAAGTAAATTAACCTTTTTGGAAAGAAATCGGTGAAATGCCCCATAAGCTCTCTGTTGCTCCTTATCCCACTAGAGATATATGAAAGTGTTCTACGAATAAACAATACACAATTGAGGTTTGCAAATGATCTTATAATTTCCTCTTTTCCATTCACTACTTCTCTCTCTTTGACCAGCAGGAGCTGTAGGCAACATCCTCTGCCCTCTGCCTTGTCTCCAAGGAGACGGCCTGCTGAAGAGAGAGAGGAAGGTGACTCAGGTGCAGACACTGGTGCTCAAAGAATATCTCAGTAAGTACTACATTTAAAGAGCTCCTGTAATGGAAAGCACATCTCAGAATATATACATAGTTCTGGGAACATAAAGTAGGAAGTGCACAAGTTGAACATTATACAGAACAGTGTGCAGAAAATGATTGCACACTGTTGTAGTCAAACAGATTTCATCACCATTTTTGTTGGATTTTAGCGCAACCGTGCATTTATTAATTACTTGCATGTTAATGTATGATAATAACCAAGACAAGCTCTCAGAACAGCACCGTGAGCTCACTAAGATATGTCAGTCAAAATGTTATGCCCCCAAGCAGGATGGGGAAGCGACCTCTCACAGAACAATAGAGGAGAGAATGGATTTTTCACATAACAGACGCACGTAACATATTTTTACCTGTCTAGTAACTGTGGTGTATCTCCTCACCAGGAACATTGTTTGACAATTTCAAAAAACCAAGGTATTTTTCACTTCATATTGATCGAAAGACAGACACACACATAGATTAAACTGGTTGACCCTGTATACAGCACGCTGTTCAGAAATAATTTTTACAGTATGATGGGGATTATTTGAGAAGGATGTGTTGGCCTCATGTCGCTAACCCTTTCCTGACCTTTGAGATGGCTGCTGGCTCACGCCCCTCTTTAATTAGTCCTTTTCACCATCTCATCATCATGTTATCCAGACTCACTCAACCACTCCTAATAGTAATATTAAATCTTCAGGTTTGTTAGAAAGAAAAAAAAGTCTGAAATTTAACAGGAGTCCTCAGTGTTGACTCCTAATATAAATTCAATTGAGATCAAATGACAGTCTTTAAGATATGTATTTATATCCGAGACAAAGCCAAATGGACGGAAGAGAGGTATCATCTGTTGAGAGTCACTCTGAGCTTCCTGAACTGTCGTCAGTTTGAACTCTCAGCTCTCCTCAGCCCTCAGCACAGGCTGGTGCATAGAAAGAAAGAATATCATTATTTTACAGACACACATAATGTCCCCTTGGCAGGCGAAGATAGTGAAACACCAGTGGAGTGAAGCCAGATTAAAGGAAGTGGAGTGCAATTCTTTAGGAAAAGCAATAGGGCTGTTCTTTGAAAAGGCCGTGAGCAGAATGAAGAGTCTTGACAGACCACAGGCCTTAATGAAATTCCTCACAGTAAATTCCGACTTGGCATTAAATTGGGAAAAGGCATGTCCTTATAAGCTGCAAAAGTTAGAAGTATTGTTGGAAGTTTTTCAGATTTTCTGTGGTGTGTGTGTGTGTGTGTACTATCATGAGTCTGTCTGTTGTCGTATAGGCTGTAATCAATCTGTGTGATAAGTATGCAAGCTCATGCATGTGCATGCCAAGGACTCCATTTATCATTTTTCTCCACGTTTCCATTTCACCGGATATCTAACTCTCAACCCCTACTTTTATTTATTCAGTTTTACACTGAATATTTACAGCAACAAGATGGTTGTCTCATCAGTATGAAGCTAATTATAAATTATAAATGTAAAATAAAATAACAATACTAGCTGTAATATATTGATAATAATAATTATATAAAATATTACATCAAGAAGGGACAGGGGAAACAAAAGACAAAGAAGAGGGGAAAAAACAAAGGAAAAGAAATAAATAAGTAAAAATATAAAATAATAATAATAGTGAAATTTTTCTAATTTGCCTCATCACGCCCACGTCACTCTGCAGATTTTGTTGACAAATGTTAAAAATACTCAAGGTCTAGTGAATTACTACATTTGACAGACGAATCAAATATATTGATTAGGACAATTATAGACTTCTGTTTTTTATATATATATATAAAATCTATAAAAACGTCCTTTTATCATTTCACCTGCCCATCTTTGCCCTTTGGGCACCTCTTCAAAATGTCCAGAGAGAGAGTTTGAGAGCGTTTGTTGTTCCACTAACAAAGCTAAGCCTGCGTAAGATTTTAATGTAAAAATACAACTGCTTCTTTAAAGCCTGAGACACCCATTCCATAAATGCTACTTATTGAAAACTTTGAAGTCAAAATTCAATCCAAAAGCAATTATATGTTGCTAGGGCTGAGCAGTATTACCTGAAATCCATATCAGGGTTAATTGTCACATTTACCCCGTTAAGGAGGTATGCCTTTATGAATAAATTAATTTACCAAATATACCAACAGTAATATAAATAAAATTAATCAAATTACATTAGTCTCGTGACAGGTTCAGGTTGTCTGTTTCGGTGGGTTTATTGCCCAGCCATATGCTTTGCTGTTTTTTGGGACTACCAACATGTGTTATTATCCAGTGCTGCTTTGAAATAAAACTAAAACAAATTAAAGGAATACGCTCCTCTAAAACAGGAGCATCAACTCTCAACCCACTTATTAAGTAACAAGGACGCAGAAGCCAAACTCCCGCACCATTTTACCAAGTTGACCAAGTTTACCAGTGAGCCAAAAACTAAATCCGAGATGTTGTCAAAATGAAAACCAGCCTCTGTTTGTGTGTCCAGGACAGAAAGAAGAAGCATCGGCCCCAACCTCAATACCTGTCAATGACTTGAAGGTCATTCTGAGTCTGGCCAGGGAGCAGTATCTGAAGATGATTGACTCCACTCTGCCCTCTGCTGCCACCTGTCTGACAGACAAGCAGGAGGCCACGGCCGCCAAGAACTCAGGTATGGACAAAGAAAGAGACAATAAACAAGCCAACCGTAGTTTCACATCCATTCAAAGCTACAGTAGATTCATACACAGTGGAAACTTTCTCATGTAGACACAATGATAACCCCTACCACTCACAGTTTTTACCACTTTTTCCTACATCATCCGTATCACTAAATGCTCTGTTTTTTTCCCTCTTAAGTAACACATTCTCTGTTGTGAATAAATGCCACTTTTCTAACATTATTATTGAACGCATCAAATTTCAAATTGGCACCAAAAGCCTGTTTGGAAAATGCTGCATTCACACCATGTTGGCAGAATTTGAAGAACTGGAAAAACTGCCATTATTTCGATTTGGGAAACTTCACATATTATTCCAAGATCGGTACCCCCTTTGCTAGCCTTGTTGTCAGGGCATTTAAATAGCCCAAATTAGCTACTTTTGCTGTGTTATCTATTTGGAGCGGTTCTTTAACAAGTGAAACCAGATACAATCAAAGCATAGGCCCTTTTGTGTGTAATATAGGATTTTGTTTAATTGTAACTGGCCAGCGATGGTGGCTTTTATAGCCGTTTTACCACCGGTTGTTTGACACTTGACACTTCCTGTAGTTCTTTACGCCAAGTGGGAAATATCAGCATTATCAGAATATATATATATATATAATATATATCAGAATTTCCTGATATCTCCTCCTCGGAATTAATGGTGATGAAGGAGGCTGACATGAGGTTTTTTTTGACTCGGTTGCTTGAGACAGAAAGAAGCAGTTATTTGCTGTAAGCTTACTAACCTAACCATTGCTGTATGACAGACCGTGTGGCAGAGCCTTGACTATATGATACTGGGGACCTCTATACTGATAGCATTTATAAAGCTTGTACTAAAAGTATGGGATTTACAAATGTTAATTGGCCTTAGATTATTCAGCCAATCTAAAGATATACACGGAGTGAACAACACAGTGTGCAAAAATCCACACATGACATCAAGGAAACTGATGTCTGTTCACCTATTTACCAAAACACATATTCTGACTTGCCCGTGAAACAATGCCAGCTAATCATACGCAAATAAATTGTAAGCAATAAAGCAAGTCCCAGCCTGCAGCTAGAGCTAAATGTGCACAGTGAGGGCGGCACGGCTGGTTTTAAAAATGTAGCTGGGGGGCTAATAGACCTGCATGTCAAGCAGTTTTCATGCCATAAATGCTGTGACATTATTTGCCAATTATTTTTGCCGTTTCTGTGTTACTAGATTGCAGCGTTGTCTCACTAAGTGTAATTGTATTGGAATATACAGGAATAGACAGGTCTAATTCTCTAAAACAGTCCACTTAATGGCCTTGTCTTTGTGTGTATCCTCCCGATTTCATGTTCTTATTTATCTCTCCGGGGTCTCACATAAAGGATATACTTGAATTTTGCAAGAGGTGTGCCAGTAAGCTTCAAAAACAGAAGTGATTGATAGGTGTAGACATGTAGAGACATACATTCTAAAGTGCAAATCAGGTTATTTTTTCCCCATAATCCTTGCCCACCCTCTGCTCTGGAGACAGGAATGTCGTTTACAGCAATAAACAGCTTCTGCAATCCATTAGGAATGTTTGTTTCTTTTTTGCATTTGTGTATCTGCATTGCCTAAAGGTGTGAATGACTTTGTGTGGGCTGTCAAACCGCTGGCGGAGAGCATCAGTCTCTTACAACCCCAGGCCATTGCTGTGCATTAAAACACCCTCATCTCATCGGTGAACCTGCTGTTTACAGTTTCATCACATTTCTGTGCGATAACATACAGTCTTCCCATCCAAACACAAGAAAAGTGCAGAGTGATCATATTTTGGATGTTGAGATTTGATCTGTTCAGGTTTCTGTCTGCCAAGAGTTCTGCGTGTTGACCTGGCTCAAGTGAAAGTTGGGATAACGCTTGCAATCCATCATACAGTACATGGTGCCCACGTTGACTGTGCCAATGTACTGGGTAGTTTCTCCACTGTTCTACAACATAATGCCACCTATATAATGTCTTACTGATTTTTCCAGGCAGCGCTAAACTCTTATTTCCTTTAAGGTGCATCCATCAGCACTATAGTGAGCTCCAGCTTATTGGTCAAGCTGTGCCAAACAGTATAAAAGCATCTGAGGCCGGGCAGTAACTTTGTATTTTTAGGTCCATATCAAACAACTAAAGACTGATATACACAACTAAGTATCTTTCAGTTTAGACTTGAAGGCTCATTTAGCTGTAAACTGTTTGTGGGCACAGTGTACTTTTGTGTCGGAATGACACACGAAATGAACCCATTAAAGCTTTGCATAAGAAGGAGAGTCAATTTTTCAACTATTGGTCATGTTTTCAGTCATTGCCTTGCAGACAAACAAAAATGTTTTATGCAGGACAGATATTGAGAGAATGATACTGGTTCTTGCTCGAAGGGAATTTCCAAATTAATCAGTGGGAATGCCAACTCTTACCAGCTAAGCCTTGTGGTTTTGTAATTGTAGGTTCTCAGACCGTTTCCCACCTGCAATCTGACTGGCCTGAGAGGAGCGTCCTCCACAACATGGAAAACCTGCAGAGGAGACGACAGAAGAGGAGGTAAATGAGGTCCAACATATGACAACTCTGTGTTCTTAATATACTGTATTTGGATCTAATCTACAGTGTGTTTTATGTGTCTCAGATTTGGTCTGTTAGGTTCAGGCTCCAGTGACAGTCTGCTGGGTCCTAAAGACAGTCAAAAGGGCTCCTCTGCTTTGCTGGATGCCCGAGAACTTCTAAAACACTTCACATCTGATGGCCTGCCTACTGCAGAGCTGCAACCACTGGCTATCAACAGAGGGTGGGCTCAGTCATCTTTTCTGGCTCCATGCTGAGTAGCAACTTAACATGAAACTTTAGCTATCACCTGTCTGGCTCCATGAATTGGACTTTCCAAAGTGAGCACTGATTGAAGCTCATATACTTATACTGTAACTAGGCCTTCACACAGGCAGACAGGATTGCAAGCAGACACAGGCTGAGACTGGCAGACACAAAAATGGTCATGAAACAAGATAAATGACTCAGTACAGATTTATAAATGAACATGCACATATTTTAGTCAGTTAAACAGTATCTGTGTTGTTTTAGGATGGTTTGGAATGGCAAACAGTTGATTACGATCATTAGATCTGCTGCAGTGAGCTTACAACCTTTCTAGAAAAAATATTGAGTTGAAAAGAAAATAAATCATTATTTTGCAGCAGAGCAGTCATCTAATAAGTGCTAATAATTCCGTCAGGCCAAGGTGTGTTTTAATTAGTGACGGTTGTATTTGTGGTTTAATGAAGAGACGGTAAAATTGATTCATTTTCTCTGACAAACTGTTTGTTTATTTGTTTCTCCTCCCCACCCCTGCTCTCTCTTTCTTCTACATTCTCTTTCTGTTCAGTGATAATGTGTTTCAGTTGTCACCAGACCTTTCTCCCAGGAGAGTCAGTCAGATGCCCTTCAAGAAAGCCTCAGCCTCGCATTACCATGGCATAGAGTAAGTTTCTGCAAACTATACAGCGGCTGTTTAGCTACAGTTACTGGTATTTTACAGTACAGGCAGCTATGAAAAATATGTTATGATCGGTAGAAGCTCAGACAGTAATCAGCCACATCAGTCTCCATTACGTCTTTATTTATTACTTTTACAGTGTTTAATTTCTTTTATTTGTGCATCAAGGTTTTGCCTGGACAACCAGCGGTCCTTGGACCGGGACCAGGCCTTTGTAAAACTCCAGTCCCGTCTGATTCGGTACGAGACCCAAACCACCTGCTCCAAGGAGCCCTGTGCCCTCCCTTTTGCCCTCAGCCCCGCCCCCTCCCCTGCTGTGATGTCAGAACCAGGAAGTGTGCCCGATGGAGAGACTCTGCAGAACGCTGATGTAGCACGACTCAAGCGCAAGTCGTGGGACACAGACATTATCGGAGGTTATCCTCGCAAGAGGTATGATGATGATGATGGTGGTGTATGTGGCTCCTAGTTAGCAGCAATAAAGTGTATGAGTGGATGAATACATTGATGGGTGGATCTTGGTGTTGTGGTACATGGAATGTTGTCGCCAATTAGTAACGTTCACCATGTTTGTGTCTGTGTGTTTGTCTGAATGATCCAGGCTGGTGAAGTCTGAGAGCAGTGACTCCCTCTGTTCTCAGAGCAGTGGCAGCAGTGGGACACACCCTGCCATTAGGTCTCTACGACAACGGCCAAGCAGATCCCAGTCCACCTCCTCCTCCAATAGCCCTTCTGCCTCTTCAGCAGCGAGACGGACACCCTCAGGTAAAACAAAAACACTGGACCTTAAATGGGAAGGGACTAGTAGTCCTGCTTTACAGTAGGTGTTTGGACTACAGTAAGTACTTCATTTTCTACACAATAATGTAATCAGTGTATGGAGTAGGGGGCAAGAAGGCCAACATTTATCCATCAACTCTTCTCACGACAAATTTATATCACACACACACACACACACACACATATATATACACACACACACACACGCACACATATATACATACATATATGTATACACACTTCCCCACACATATATATGTATATATATGTATATATGTGTATATATATATGTATATATATGTGTGTATATATATATGTATATATATGTGT
>LKNJ01006517.1:6274-23206 GCA_002120245.1 Maccullochella peelii
TATGTGTGTGTATGTGTCTATGTATATGTATGCGTGCGCGTATGCGTGCGCGTATGCATGCATGTATGTGTGCGCGCGTATGTGTATATGTGTCTATGTATGTGTGTGTATGCGCATATGTGTGTGTATGTATGTGTATGTATATATGTGTGTGTGTATGTATATATTTATGTGTGTATATATGTGTATGTAGATTTTATAAAAAATATTTGTATGCCGAAAAAATTGTACCATTCCACAGTTTAATTATGGAAATGTCTCATTTTGCTTTTTTGTGCAGCAATCTCGTTTGCCTCTGGAGCCATCCTTGTGTGTGTTTCCATCTACCTATATGGACTTCCGAAGCAAGACACATCCAAGCTGAGTCTGCAAGACACAGACAAGGAATCCAAACAGAAACTGATCGATGTGTGAGTCACCAACTTGCAGCAGAGGAGTCTCTCTCGCTGGTGGACCAGGTCTGTGTTGGGGGCGGGGGTCACCTTTTCTAGAGACAACAACAACGGGAATAAAGTCCCGGAAAAAGCCGTCTTCTTCGGTTATACACCGTGCATTGTAGTATTTAAGTACGAATAAACCTGAGGATTTTTTTCTATTTGATTTCACTTTTCTTCACAGACCTAATAAAGCTCCTGCACCGGGGAGATTAGGGAGCCACTCCCTGTTGTTATAAAAACGAACAATCAGTTGAGTTGGCTCTGTTCAGTTCATCACATAGATGACAGCTTTTGTTCCACTTTAATGAAGGTCTGCTCCTTCAGTCCAGCCCACTTCCACCCACATGGGACTGGTTACAGTACTATGAAGTTGCAGATAATTTGGAAAAACTCTTAATGTTTTTATTGCCAGATTCAAGCCATCTAGTTTTAGTTTATATATTTAAAAAGTGTTTTTTTTTAAAAACTGGCCTTTATAGTTAGCTGCTTTTAAAGTGTGTCAATAATCTGAAGCAAACAGTGTCTTTATTTTCCAGTCAGTAATTACTCCGTTTTACACTGTGCAATATAAGTGTCTTATGTCCATATCACATAGTGCTGATTCTGAATGTGCCCAACTAACAGTAAAACATACTTGAAACAAGGGTGACGACAGATTGCATGTGTGATTATATCATCTCTCCTGTGTCTTGTAATCGTTTGTATCACATCTGTGTCGCCTTCTATTTAGAAAGTCATTTAAGTTTTTATTAAAACTGAATGGAAATCCAGTCAAAGCGACAGCACCTATCTCTGCTCCGAATGTACGCAATCCTCGTTCGCTTAACTCCAATCATAGCTTAGCAACCGTAACTAGGCACAGTAGGCCTGTCGAGCTTTGGTTGTGAATGGGGCTGTAGTAAGAGCGAGACTCTGCATTTAAAGAGTTTAGAGTGTGGATTTGTTTTGTGTTTTTAATTTGGAAAGGCTAAAAGAGAGAAAGTGTAAGGAATTAAAGTGTGTTTCTCTGCTCAGACGTACGTTGGACTTCATAAGAAATCTTATGCATCCTTAACTAGTGAGGACACTGATTTTATACCTTGAACATGCAACTTAAGTCTGTCTTTTACCACAACCAGTTTATTGGGTACACCTAGCCAAAATTAATGCAGTCTAATACAACAATCCTGAAGTAAATTCAATTCAGTTTTATTTATATAGCGCCATATCATAAAGTTATCTCAGGGCCCTTTGTCATAAAGAGCAGGTCAAGACCAACTCCTTAAATCCTTCCTTCAGGGAGATTATGAAGTTCAGTTTTGCCGAAACTATTTGAGAGGTGTTTCTATTATTTTGTCCACCCCATTTATATAAATGAGGGTAGGCTAAGTAACAAACGCCTCTTTTTTTAATCCATGATCTTAAATACATTAATGTTTTGTTTTGTTCCCATTGAACAAGTTAGTTAATCCATTAATCGTTTTACAGTAAATTGTTTGACTGGTTCTGTTCTACTGCCTTCAGGTGAAACTCAGATGAACCCGTCTAACCTCGATATAACATGCCTGGTGTTACCAAATTTGACACGACATTTGATAGCCTTGCCAAGTAGAAGTTGAGTTGCTCCAGTTTTACACGTTTCCTGTACCTGTCAACAACTGTCACTAAGAAAACAAGTTACTGACGAACTTGCTTTGATTTATCACTGACACAATCTGTGTGGGTGAAAATACCAGAGATAATTATAGCGAAAGCAAATGCTTCTGTGGCTGAAACTGAATTCATTTAAAGAAGAGGATTTTATTTTGAAAATATAAGGCTTTTTATTTACAGTATTACAAATTAAATATAGCCGCACCTTCAGCAGTGAAATAACACGGATAAAGTAAAAACAAACTTTGGTGCGTTTCACATTTTCTCAACCGGTGTGATGCCCAGGATCCTCATCCCATTGGCCAGGACTGAGCAGGCTCCGCTGAACAGTCGTAACCTTGCCTGTTGACATTTAGCAAATGAGATAACACTTAATTTTTAAGAGTATTTTCAGTTGTTGTAACCAGTTCATTTACATCACTGTAATGCTGTGATGTTAGCTGAACCCAGAGACGAGAGTTTAGTATCTGATCAGGCTTTTTCTGTGCAGTGATGCAGACGTTGAGAGTGCCACTTTCAAATTTCTACTAAAGACTAGCAATTTCAATAACATTAATCACAACTAGTCTCGAACTGTAAAAACATGTTAGTGAAAGTATAACCTGTGGCCGTCTGTTGCCAGCAAATGTATTCAGCTGCATCATCGGATCAGATTGTTTTCTTGTAGAAATAAGTTAAATTATTCTTGGTACACAGCTACTGTGTATCACTGTATGTTTAAAGCAATTCAATTTAAAAAAGGAGAAATAATCATTTTCTTACAAATGAAAAGTAGAATTCATAAGCAATTAAACATATTTAAATTCACTCAGGGGTTTTGGCAATGGCACCTCAGTTGGTCTGGCCTATGGTGGCTAATGTTAGCAAACTTTAGATAGATATTGCAGTTTAACTGACATTACTGAGTCAGTTTGCTTGCTTGATGACTCTTCTCTACTTGTACAGCAGTTTAAAATGTTTTGCTTTAATACTACAGAGACCACCAATATAGAACTAAAATTGAATTAATACAATAATAATCTAAATTTGAATTGCAATACTGGTCAAACATATTTTCCTCAGATTTGTAGCCTTTTGCAGAGGACAGAAAAAAATTATTATGGTATACTGTATGTACTGCATGTTACTCTGTCACAAAAGCTCAATTTGTGCCACAAAATCATCTCTAAGTATGTCATAATGTAATACAAACCTGTGGCAGAAAATGTTTAATTCACTGCACAGGCTGATAGGGGCAACCAATTTGGAGATAGTGTTGTTTATTTATGGTAATTGCTCTAATGTCTTTAGAGAAGTAATGATTTACAGATCTGATGGTGCATTTAAAAGGAAAAACTATAGATATGTTCATAAGTGATTTTTGTCTCTACCTGTGCAACATCCTGGGAGCTTCCTTTCACCGGCAGCTCTCTGTGTGCTGAGGCGATCAGGTGGCTGGAAGAGACATAAGAGATATGACTACACCGTTTACACATTTTAATTTCCACATCTGCTAAGACCTTTGTGTGGTTACATTGGGTGTAATGAACAAGGTAAACATTGAGCAGCCAAAGTTCCCAGCACGAGGACCAACCCCTCAGGGCTAACATCCTGGTCCTTACCACAGCTTCAATAAAAAGTTGATGAGGTGCTTGGGTTGCAGATCCTTGGTCGACTGATACAACACCTCATCATAACTGCAAACACAAAGAGCAGATCAAGAATGTGTTAAACATGGAGCAAATATTGATACACTGGCAAATTGTGACACCTCCTTTCATGGTCTCATAATTTGACAACATGCAGAGGAATTGTGGGATGAGCGGTTTTAAAAAGCAGTTTGCTTACCGAAGGAGATGCTGCAGGATGTTGATACTCGTCTGCTCAAGTAGAAGGGATGGATCAAATGTAGCTGCCTCTACACCTTCATTCCTCCGTATTAAACTGCAGTAAGAACACAGCAGTAAAGGTGTGACCGTCAGCATCTTGTTGGCTCTGGCTTCGGAGGGCATTTGTGTATCCAAAACCATACATGTATATTTAAAGATTATTGTCTTGATTCAATTCCTTTTTTTAATCGTTAACACAGAGTCGATGCCAAGAGTGACTGTAAATGATCAGTGGATTTAACTATTGTGTATTTTATATTGCCAACTAACACTAAACCAACATTGGAGGAGACCTGAGAGCTGAAATCAGCAGTGGTGGATAGTTAATAAGTACTGTACTTATGTAAAAATTTGAGGTACTTTACTTTGCTTTCTGTAAGCATTCCTCCTCTTCATACTGGCTATTGAAAGATCCCAAACTTCCAAAGTTTTAGTACAAAATTTCCTCTTTGTGTTACTATCCACCCACTGCAGCTGAGCACAGAAACACAAAGACGGAGTTCTGTACTAAAAAGACTGACATTTTGGAAGATGGCCACTTGACTTCATATTATCTTAAGATAAACTGTGGAACATATTTTTGCACAGAATGAGGGCTGTGTGTTTTCCCACACCTTACGTAAATGAAGAGGAAGAATGACCACAGCAGGCAAAACCTGTTTCAACGTACACATTGGAGCCTGACTATTGTGTCAAGACAGACTTGAAAAACTGCCAACATATTCTGTAAGTACTTATTAAGCTCCACCTCAACCAGCTACATGATCTACATATATACACACACACGTATATAGAGAGAGCTATATGCTATAGATATGTTAATGCATCATTAGTAATATTCCAATATATAAAATAATATATTGGCTATAAAAGGGGTCATTAGTACATTTGATAGTTAAGCACATTTTGCAATTTTCAGTGCAGGATTTTCACCTAGATTGACTGCTGCAATAAATTACATTTTAATTGATGTGATGTGACGACTGATGAAACTAAGTATGACACAGAATTTAAAGCTGATCAACCAATAACCTGACCTCCAATAAAAACAGTCAATTAATTGACTAGTTGATCAAAAGGAAATTAAATTGACAACAATTACAAAAGTAATTTATGAAGCAAAAACACCAAATGTGAGGATCTGCTTTCCTCTGTTTTAAATCATTGCCAACTGAATACGTTTGAAATTCTTACTGTTGGTCGGACAAAACTAAATTTGTCTAACAAACCTTTAAATGTCATTAAAAAAAGTCAGATTTTTATGACATTCAAAGACTATATATTAATCAATTATTCATAAAAAAAACTATTTGTTGCTGCCTCACTATTGGCATTACACTACAAAGATTCACATAATTAAAATCAACAAAATGACCAAGTGACTACAAAACTACTAGAATTCCTGAAATAAGAGTTTTGTTATTTTCAGCGGCTGATGAACACAGACCTGCAGAGTCGAGCATGCGAGTACTGGAGGAAGACCCCTGTGTCTCCCTGAGCCTGCAGCATCCTGTCCCAGTCAAACGTATAGTCTGACTGCAGCGGACCTTTGAAGTCCTGAAACAAAGCCAATGGAAAATAGAATCAGAGTCTCTCATCAAATTCTGCGGACAAATCAAGGAATGAAACAGGTTGTAGTTGAATATTTGAATAAATAGTAATAGTAAACCAGTTCACCTGGATTATTAGTGCACTGATTCCCACTTTCTCTGCTGTGTCCCCTGGGTTGTCCATTTCCTTTGTTGCTGTGGAAAGACAAATACACGTTCATTGTTCCCACATTGGGCCCTTTCTTAGTACCATAATGCATATTTGCCATTTTAAAGGGATTGGGCAATGTTGGTTTGCTTCCCTTACTATGACAACCACAGTAGTTTGTCTCAATATCCTGCCCGAAGAAATTTCTAATGTGCCACAACCAAACCTGCTGGAAGAAATGCTGCGCTGGAAGAACAGCACCATCGTCCTGTTGTGTGACGCAATCAGATAATCCCACTTGATGCTGTAAAGCACCAAATAAGACTCACACTGTGAACAGCAGTGCTGCCAGCGCTCACAGTGCTGCTCTCATTCCCAGGAGATAATTATACATATGTGCTCTGCGTTGTCAAATAACTGCCTAATGTGTGACAGGCTTTACTTTTTGACTGGCTCATGTTGTGAAGCATCCTGGCTCGAGCTTCGTCCAGCATGTCCTCCAGAAACACCACCTCGCCGCTCCGGGTCTTCATGCCCCGCACCAGGCCGAAGGGCACATGCTGACACCTGCAACCAGTGGTGGAATACGCGTTTATATCCTTTACTTCAGTAAAAGCAATACCCCGCTATAAAAATCCTCTATTACAAGTACAAGTTCTGTATTCAAAATTTGACTTAAGTAAGAATGGAGAAGCATTATCAGCAAACGAGAACTTAAAGTATCAAAAGTACAAGAACGTAATTATGCAGACTGGCCCTCTTCAGTGTTAATATGATATTACTGTTATTACTGATGCATTATCGTATAAGCAGCAACTCAATGTGCAAATTGGTGGAGGTGGAGCTCATTTTAAGTTCTTTATAGACTGAGTATTTTGATATATACCAATTTATCATATTTTAAAGGTTAATTATATGTTTTGAAAGAAAATGTTTATCTTTACAGTAACTAGTAACTATAGCTGTCAGGTAAAATTAGTGGAGTACAAAGTGTATGATTTCCCTCTGAAATGTAGTGGAGTAGAGGTATAAAATGTATAGAAAACATATATACAGTTACATAAAATACTCCAGTAAAGCACCTCAAAGTTGTATTAATGTACTTGGTTACATTTCACCACCTGCGACAGCACCAGCACAATGTTTCTAATTAAAGCAGCTGTCTGTGGTGGGTGGGGTGCTAAATCCAACTAGATTCACTTACAATGTTTTGAAATTTACAATTAAAAAAGCAGTGAAAATACTGTGTGATTTTAATTCCATCTTAAAGATGATGTGCATTTCCATCAAACATTTTACAATACTACCATTCACTAACACCAGATAACAGTTGTGTTCAGGTATTTGTCCTGCTACCTGTCGGCCCAGGAATGTCCCATAGCGAGCAGAATCTGGAACACCTGGTTGAAGTGATTCGCTTGACTTTTATCTGTCTTAAAAAGAAAAACAAATGCAGCAAACTGATAAATATGCAGCAATAAAAGGGCATGGACAGAGTGTAAAAAAGGAAACAAGCCAGGACTTCAAGAGTAGTAGTAGTAGTAGTAGTTCAAGAGAACAATCTGAATCAACTGTTGAATACATCCTGGCACAGTGGCCCTCGAGTTTATCCAGGAAACAGGTGCCCTCCTCCTGCCCTTTTAACTGTACTGAATTTTCAGTTGGGCTCACACAATGTGTCCATTTTCCTCGCCACCTAATGTCTTCATATCTAACCACCTGACTTATTTCGACGTGAAGCCTTCATCACAGAATAATGGACAACCCATTTAGTAATCAAAACACCATTTAAATAAGTGAGTGGGGCTGCAACTGACAATTATTTTCATCATCTATTAATTTGGCAGTTATTTTCTTGATTAATCGATCTATAAAATGACCAGAAAATGGTGACATCTTCATATCAAATGTGTTGTTTTTTTCCAAAGATATTGTGTTTATTATCACATAAGACAAAGAAAAGCTGCAAATCTTCACAATTTAGAGCCTGGAACTTGGAAATGTTTGCCTGAAAGATGACTTAAATGATATATCAGCTATCAAAATAGTTGACGATTCATTTTCTATTGACTGACTAATCGACTAATTGTTTCAGCTCTACAAATGAGTGCAAAAAACTATAATGTTGAAGATAATTGAAGCTCTGTCATTCAATTCCATTATGTACTCATCGCTTATGACTGCAATTAAATGTCTTTTACTACTGTGGCTCATGTTGCAGAAAAATGTGTCTTGTATATGTGAAGTTAGTGTTAGTTAACTGCTCTATCATGTCTCTAAACGGCAGCAATGTAAAAGTAAAGTAAGAGTGCACCAGTTTCCTTACCACATAAATCATCTCATCAAAATGATACTTTTCTGTTCGGTCGATAGCTGCAGCAAGATCTCTGAAATGTGGAAAATAGAAAATAAGCTATTATTTGCACTTCCAGTTTCAAAAGTCATTGCTTATGAGTTATTCATCTGATAACTCGAAATAATACATCTAAATATCTCCATTTTGCAGCTGCGCCTACTTGTATTGCACGCTTGCCTGTGTTTAAGACAACCACAGACTGCCCAAACATTTTAATATTATATTTTTATTGTCTATGTTTAATGTTCATTTATTTCCCTTCAGAATAAACTTTGATGACATTATATAAACTCTGAACTTGTGGACCGCTTCAGTATTTTCTCCAGGACAGGACGGTACGGTTGTAAAATTCAACATTTTAATTGTTTTTGCATTTTAATTGACCATTTCTACTAGCACTGACCTGGTGATGTAGAGAGTTGTGCCGTCACTGCGGAGCACCGTACAGACGCTGCTCATGTCTCCGGCAGGGGAGAGATCCACTACACCCGTTCCTCTCCTGTAAATACAACAGTTTCCATGAAACCAAGTGCGTGTGAGCTCAGGCTCGGCTGTCATTCATTTAATAATGTCAACTGCAATGAAAGAGCATTCATTCAAATATTTGTTTTTGTTGTTTTTTTTTTGTTTTTTTTACACGTGAAACATTATACAAAAGACAATAAATAAATAAATAAATCACAGCTGCCAGATAATAAAAAAAAGACTGAAATCTGTCTCCAGCTCATCTCTGAATAGATGCTAATATTAATAAGTAATTACATAGTTTACAGTTCTTCACACATTTCTCCATATTTTTTTTTATAAATGACCAGCAACTGGGTTTTTTTGAAGCCGATACCAATATTGATAAGATCACTATTTTTTAGCAATATATGACCGATACATTTTTGATAATAATCTCTCTCTAAAGAAATGTGACGAAGATATGTTTACAGTTGAAAAATCAACTTGTTAGTGCTCTCTGGTGCACAAACTATGCAACGGAGACACTGTTTAGAAACCTCAAACATATTTTTGGTGTTTTTGTAGTACAATAAGGATATATCTGACTGATTTATTTAATTTCATCTAATTATTTCGTTTTTCAATATCTTCAGACCAACACAAAATATAGGCTGTGGCATGTAACAAAGTAACGCAGATTCTATAATCAAAAAGGATCAAGGACAAGAAAAATCTTATATTACCTCCCCCTCTTTTCAAAATAAATCAATAATAAATACATACATGGTCTGCCAATACTTTCCACACACATACAAAATCAATGACAGCCAACTACACATTAGCATTACTCATTAAGTTCATATAGTCCAGTTATTTGATCAGTTGCACTTAAGAGGCAGCCCAGTAAATAACTGGGAGCAGATAGATGACCCACTGGCCTCCTAACGCATGTTCACTTTGAGGTGGACATGCCAGTTATTGATTAAAGCCCATCACATACTGTCACGTACTCAGAGGTTTTCAACAGGCCTCGGCTCTGCAGCTGCCGCACCACCTCCTGGGCTTGATCTTGGTGAAAGGACTCCCCGGAGTAAATATCAAAGTGGACCCCTAACCGCTGAAAATATTTTAAATGAATCATTCATTACAACAGTTGATTATATTTCTTCTACTGATATTTTCTTTCCTCTCGTCACAAGTTTATATTTCAGAGTTTAGGAGTCATGGTGTCCGGCTGGTTGTACCTTGTAAACGCGTTGATACTCGTCCACTGTGATCTCTCTGAACTGTTGCCATAACGACACAGCCTTGCGCTCATGCTGCTCCAGCTGTCTAAAGAAGTCTCTGGCAGCCTGCTTCATGTCCTCATTGTGCTCTGCTTCCTTGTTCACTTGAACATAAACCTGCAAGACAAAAACACTGAATACTGCTGAACCGCCATGGTAATGTTGAAGAAAAGCCTTTTTAACAGCATTTAGACCACATAACACAAAAACTGTTGACGGCCAAATATTTGAGCAAACAATTAACACTTTTGTATGAAACACACACTCATTGGACTTGCTAAATAGTTCTTAAAATGAATGTCAGGTACTCCTCTGTGATTAAGGTCAGTGTGTGGCTATGTGTCTTTATCCAAACAGGCAAACTCACCTCAAACAAATGCTGTAAGGGATTCTGTTTCAGTTTCTCCTGACATCCAAATTGGCCAAACCCAGCTCCTAGCAAACCTGAAATCCAAGAGGGGAAACTGGTTTTGTCAATAAGATTCACTCAAAAAGAGGAGCATTTGGGACGTCATGAGCCCAGAGGACATCTGTTGAATATATTTTGCACATTATTTACTCACCAAACTGCATACCCCAGTCTCCGAGGTAGTTCATTCGAATAACATTGTTTCCAAGGGACTGCTTTAGGTTAGCGATGAAGTTACCTGGAGATGGAGATTATATTTTTTTAGTCCAGTTGACAGACTTTGCAATCAATTCAAAAAGGTTTAATGTTAAAAAATCCAATAATGACATATCTGCCGATATTAATTTTTGATAAGGTGCCCTTAAATTTGTTTTTGTAATTATGACCAAGAAATGTACTGGGCAAGACATTTTACAGTTGAAAAATGAACTTGTCACTACTCTCGGGTGGACAAATTATAGAAGGGTGACACCATTTCAAAACATATCATTGGCTTTTCTGTACTTCAATTTCCTGTCATTTATCAGCTAATATAATATCGGCCAATATATTGACCTGGCTCTAGTTTACAGAGCAACTCACATGCATATTAAATCAATAAATATAACTATTCTGGCTTCAGTTAGTGAATAAATTAACTTCAGCCAAAACTCACCAATAATTGTAGATCGCAGGTGTCCAGCATGGAATTTTTTGGCAATATTCGGAGAGCTGCAACATAAAAACACATTCATTCTCTCTGATGGCAATCTACAAGGGGAAGACATTGTATGTAGTGTTAAAGAAGTATATACAGAATATACAAACACATGTCAAACATACCTATACTCAACTAATGTTGTTCCTCTCTTGAGAGTATTGAAAAGTTCACTATTTAACCCAAATTTCTCATCCTCCTCCTTTCCAAATGGCTCCAACATTTTCTAAAACAGATGTGGTAGAGCAGATTATAATCGCAGTAGAAGCAGTCAAGACTGGTAATTTCACCACAGTGGAAAAGACAACCGACGAACCTGGACAAGAAGTTTGCGATTAACTCTAAAGTTGATCACTCCATATCCAGCAGATATGTCTTCCACCACACTGTCCTGCTTCAACTGAAAAATACAAAGCAGATTTCAAGGAAAATACAAGGCCCCATGTCTTTCAGGGTTATATTAAGCAGAATAGATTTAAGAGTGCGTCTACACAAATAAAGTAAGAGGAATATTCAGTTAACTCTGTGATTTTGGTTCCAGGTGAAAAGGTGAGGCATACTTGATATTCAATACTTCATACACGTGGCAAACTCAGTGTTCTTTACAAAGCTTTTAAGCATGTCTGACATGTATGGTGGAGCATTCGAAGCTCTATAGACAAGTATGAGAACCTTAAAGTCAATTCTAGTGTATTGTGGAAGCCATTTCAGTCATTTGAGGACAGATGTACAGTAATATGCTCTCTTTTTGTAGTCCCTGTTTCGAGTGTTTCAGACTGAGCTGCAATTACCCCACAATCTTCTGATGAATACCAGAAGGAAGGCCATTATAGAAGTCTGTTTTATAAAGTACAAAAACACATACAAGTCTCTCGGTGTCTGTTTTTAGTTTGTATCCTCTCATTTTTCTGATATTTTAAGTGTTCATAAACTGATCTTGACACACTGTTGATATGTTTGTAGAAACATGAGGTCGGCATCGAAAAGGATACAGAGATTTCTAACAGCTTCAGATTAAAGGGACAAGGAATGCAGATGGCCAGGGTGGCTGTAGCTCAGCTGGTAGAGCAGGTTGGTGGCTCAATCCCTGAGCTCCTCCGGTCCACATGTCGAAGTGTCCCAGAGCTAAACACTGAACCCTAAAGTGCTGCCAATGTACGTGCAGGCAAGAAAAATTATAAAGGCTTTGGACAAAAGCTGTCTGCCAAACAAATGTAATGAAAGATTAACCTTAATTTGTTGTTTCTTTGGCTTGGCACCAAAAACATTTGTTATGTTTGTCTTTACTTATGAGTAAAAAAGTAAGCCTCATCCACTGCTGTATGTCCTCAATACATTGTACCATGAAAATGCAGTCTATTAGTGAGATTACAACAGCGTCAACATGTCAGATCTGTTGTAGCCTTTTCCCATACTTCCTCCAAGATGAATCTTACCTGAGTGGCCAAGTCTTCTGTCTGCAGCTGAATGTCACCACTGGATGGTAAAATCCCACTGATTTGTAATGTGTTGATTGACAGTTTGAAGTCAGCAGTCTGCCTGAGGAGTACAAGGTACAGGGAGCGTTAACAGACACATACAGAGCATCTGACTCAAAACAGAGGACTAACAGAATTCATGTTACACACAAACACACTTAACTGTTTCTTAAAAACTGGAACTGCTGACAGAGCTGGTATGAAGGCATCCTCAGAGTGCTGCAGCGCCCTACCCAGCTACACATCAAAACACACAGAGAGGTATATGCTTTCAATAAACACCAGTGTGAGGTAAGATTACATAACATAGGCTAACCGTTATGTGCAAGACAGTCCTGCCTCCCTCTTGTTTTTACTTGCTCCAGGGTCAAGGCATGCTGCTTAGTTAGCATTAGCATACAGCAGTATCATCTTTCAGGACTTTCAGCTTCATTACCTTTGCTGCAATACTTCTTCTGAAGAAACATGCCATGCTTCTTAAACGTGCAAACAAAATGTAATGATAACCTTGTTGTAAAATTTGCTACAATCAAATGCAGTATGCTCTGCTCACATTGACATACTTCCTCTTCAGCCACACTGCTTCCTATCAGCTCGTACAATCACAGGCTTCGTTCTTATAACGTCAGCAGCTGAAAAGGGTTTGTTCGATTTGAATCTCCGTTGCTCCCGACAGATTCGTCGCCTGAGAACCAGGTTTGATGAGTAATCATCAAAGTTAATGTAAAAAAAACATGGTTTAGTTCTTATTCATTAGGGGTTTAACAACTCAAACTCCAGCAAAACCGCTTCATCTAACTTTATGGCGTTTCCTTGGCAACATAAGCAAAAAACCCGACAATGTCATCAGATTCTAAATCATACGTTGCTAAATTCTGATTGGTGCAAGGAAACACGTGAGTTACATTTCATATTGTTACGCAGTCGAACACTTTAAGGAAGTGAAAACATTGTTCCATTTAATCCAGAGACAAGACACCGCCATACAAACACATACCAGGCAACAAGAGTTCCCCTCTTGTTGCGGCCTTGACCCCGCGGCTTTCAACTCCAAAGCCAAAGGGAAAAAATATAGAGACCTGTACATGCACAAATGTAAATATCTAATTCTGGAACATTACATTTCAAATTTGAGCCGAGTGCTTTTTATATTTGTCCAGGACACCTGGCCTACACTGTAGGTCTTGAAGCCCACCTACTTTAGAAGAGGATCAATTCTGTTACAGGTGGGTTTTAAAAGCATGAAACCATGATTTTTTTTTTTTTTGAGTAACCCTTTGGTGTCACACTTTATGCTTACATTGTTAAATATCCAGTTCCCAAAATTGTGAATTGGTTAATTTTCCTAATGTTCACACACTTTGGGCTATTTCGGAGTCACTCACCTGCAGCCTAAAAGTTTATTGGTAAGGTATAGGCAATTGTCAACATGAAGTTCTGAGATTTATCCCAAATAATGGGGACACTGTCTTTGTTCTCTGGATATTTAAGAATTTTTGTCACTCACCTTCATAGCATGGGGTGCCAGCATGTGTCTCACTCGCATATGTAGAAAACTGTAAACCTTTTTGTGATTCCTTCTAAAGATGGCGTCAAACTGTAATGAAGCAAACAGTGTCGTGGCAAATTTAAAAACCACGGAAAACAAACCTTTGTGTAAACACTTTTATTAGTTCACTTTTCTTGAATCAAAGCCCCTTTATACCTACAGCAAATAATCATGAAAGTTTGATACAATGAACAAAAGTCAAGCAAACATTTGTTTAAAAAATACAGTGTATACAAATGTAATAGCAGTAAATGCCAGTACAGTTTAAAACAATGCTGAAAAAAAGCCAAGATGCCTCTTCCTTGACTCCAGTCTGAAGGCAGCCTTAGTTTGTCCACTCGTCAATGTTCAATCCCTTTTTCAAAATGTACATAGAGAAGCTGCAAAACTAACGTTCTCTATGTGAAATAACTAAATTTGACATAAAATAAAATTAAAAGGCCAAGTGTGTGGTGGCAGTCAGCCTTTTACGAAGGCATCAGAACAAAGCCAAATAAATATTGACACGGCAGTAAAGAGGCCACTGGTAGAGTCACAGAGAGTCCTTGAACAAGTTGGCAGCAGGAAGCCCTCCTAACAGACACAGCAAACGTGGATGCCTCTAACTGATGCCTGAGTCCACATAGAGGCGATATGGCACAGCTAGAAGAAAAGTCCAACTAGACCCACTGAGTCCCTGGAGTAGCTTGCAGCAAATGGTATTCCTCGATGTCAGACGCTGACACTCAGGAAACATCTGTGGAAGACAAACCAAGTGGCACGGCAACAAGAGCATGAGGACGCTTCAATATTAACTCTTCATATCATGTCAGATGAGATCATCACTGACTTGTACAACAGTGTAGCTTGGCCCTCTGTTGGCCAGGAGAGAACTGCACTCATCCATCTAGAAAATCAGCCCATATATATATATACACACACACACACACACACACACACACACACGCACACCTTTCATCTCTTCTACAGTATAGGCAAACTCACCGCTTTACTAGATCTCATGAGTGTCTNAAAAAAAAAAAAAAAAAAAAAAAAAAAAATACACCACTAAATGTTTTAATGACTCAGATGGAATAAACTGCAGCAGGAAGTGAAATTGGATCACCTGATTTCTTTGGCAGATTGTAAAATCTTGTGTTTGTCATTCACTATTCCCTGTACCTGCGATGGTTATGTCTGAGTGAAGAGTAATTCTTTAAGGTGAACCAGGCCCTTGTTTGTGTACATGTTGGATTACTGTCTTTTATTTTTGGATACTGTCCTTGTGTACACAGGGAACCCATAAGCCGATTGTGGGGAACGATGACAATGACTGGGGACATTGAAAACGCTGCATTCTTACAGTATACTGCAGGAAATACTGTCATGTTAAACAGTCAAGTCTCCTTCCTTGCACTATTACATTCTGCTGTACCACTACTGTTGTTTGTGAAGCTTAGCCACACCTTTGACATGTGTAACAGGTGAAGTAGAAGGAAGAACAGCAGGACCAAACTTCAATAAATCAAAAAAAAAAAAACATGTTTCTTAAATATTCAATTTTTATATACATCTTGAATACAATTCAGAACTGGTATTACAACTCATCTCTCAGGCTTTTAATCAGCAGATACTATGAAAATAATGCAGTTCGCTTTATATTTTAATATTCATTATTAACAATGTGTCATAAACTATGTTAACTTCTGATCACTAAAAAAAGATAAACCCGCAGAGTTAAGTTATGATAATGGGCTACACGTGTTTGGCAATAATAAATATACTCACAGCTAGCAGGCTGCTCTCCGAATCTTCGCATCAGTTGATCATGCGTGAACTTGACGAACGCATCATATTGCTCTGTTGGAAGAACACATTTATTGGCACTTGGTATGGATTACGCACATCAAATTGTTTTCTATACCATTTTAAAACAAAATCATACCTGCAAGCTTTGTCGTCAGTATCTCGTCATACTCCTCACGAATTTTGTCCTCTCGCTCTTTCAGTAGTCTCTCACAAATCATCCCAACCTGTCGGAGGGAAAATAAAGGCTGCTCTTTCCTGGTGGGAGATGAGGCACCCGAGGACGTACCTGTTGGGATAGTTAATATCACACAATTAATACAAGCCAGATTACATTAAACACTGCAACAGCACTGCCACCTGGTCAGTCTCGTAATGCTTAGCAGGTATGGCAACATATTTAATGACAACAAACGTGTATGCCTTGCCTTGCCTATGTGCATTAGTGCCATCACTGTTCCTCATCCATCTGCATTATCTGACATACACTCCCAGTCGGAGCATCAGACCATTTTACTTTTTCACAGAGTGGGGTTGATAAAAACAACTCCATAATAAAAAGAAAGTGAAAGGATAATGGGGGCTTTCCATCTCTATTTTTCCTCTCTGGGAGCTGGCTAAGACTATGGGTTTGTTACCAATTCAAAAGGTAAAAAAAACAAAACAAATCTTGTTGGCGTCAAGTGGATGGATGTCAGCAACTAGGTCGAATCAAATTACAATCAGAAAATGGCTAACAAGAAGGCAATGTCAGACAATTATAAAGAGGGGACAAATGGCTATTCTGTCTGAATGTCAGGCTTGTAACTATGTGCCGTGGTCAGCTACTAGTATCCATGTTGTCGTCCTAAGAACAAAACCAACCAGTCACAATTAGGGATGGGGATCGAGACCCGGTTCCAAATTTCTCAAAACCCCAAAATCAATAAGGTCAGAGCTTATCGATACTGCTATCGAGACTAGCATGTCCTGTAACGTAACGGCTATGTCTCGAGAGAATACCGCCAACTCCGGCTGCCGTTGCGGTACAATCATCCTCCTCCACTGAAGGTAAGCATGGTGCGCGCACCCCAGCTTCACAGCAAGTCCCATTCATTGACAATAATAATCCAACTGATAATAATCCAAAAATATTCGATCTCTTAAAGTGACGGTACAGATATTAACCAACGCTTTAGTGTCAAAATGAAATACTTATTGAAACATAAACAAAACAGTTCCTTCAATATTTAGCACATTTGACCATATTAAATTTTTTTATCATAAGCTAGTAGTGGTTTTTGCACCATA
>LKNJ01006518.1:0-16929 GCA_002120245.1 Maccullochella peelii
CCCCCCCCCCCCATCTCAAACCCCACCCCTTTCTCCTCCTCTTTGCCTGGCAATTGAAACGAAGAGGTCAGGAGGGCATATGGGAGGCAATCACAGTAGTTTGTTTTGGCTCTCTCACCCCCACACCAAGTCCTTGGCTGTGCAGGAGTAATGCCGCCACCTTGCCTGCTTGCTGCCTGGGAAACAAACACATCCTTAATCACCCAGGCCCTGTATCCGCCAAGGCCACACTAGTTGAGCCCTGTCTGACAAGCTCATGGCCAGAAAAGTTGGACTCCGTCTGATGAACTCAGGCCATACAAGTCAAGCTCTGTCTACTGAACCCAGGCCACATTAGTGGCAGCCAGACAGTCAAATCCGGGTCGCACTAGTTGAGTACCCTTTGTTGAAACACAGCCAGTGAGGACATACTCTTCAAGCTCAGTGTCTAGTCAACCCAGGCCACTCTAATCAAGGCCTGATGGTCAAACTTAGGCCAGGGAAGTCAAACCCTGTCGAGTGAATCCAGGCCACAAAAGTCCAGCCGTGCTGGCTGAAATCAAGCCAGAAAAGGCTGATCTATCTTTGGCTGGGTGAGCAGTTCTGTCATCATGTTGGCTAACAGTGGGATTCTCTGACGTTAGCACAGCGCAGCTGAGGCCTGGCAGTGAAACGAGATGTAAGACAGGAGAGAAGACGCTTTAAATAAGAGCCAGTGGCCAACAGCCATTTAGACCCAAGATAAGTTGTCTTACGCCATGTATCCCTCCCTCCTAATCCCCAAAACCAAAACCTATAGCTTCTAAATCTCACTCAATTTATCTCTCTGTCCATCTGTCTCTCACCAGTTCACCATCTCAAATATTTTCCTAACTACTTCTTCCTAACTGCTTACTACTTTACCACACTTTCACCCTTCTCTCACACCTCCCTTGTACATTAGGCACAAACATGCTCAATGTGAACGACCAGGATGAACAAAATGAACGTATTCAAGTCTCAGAATGTGTTTGTGTAACTGTGTTTGTGAGTAAACAATAGGGGTACTAAAACCCAGTAAGTATTTTTGCAGCTCCCCCACTAGTGTCTGTTTGACAATGAGAGCTAAGGCGGGGCCTCAGATCTGTGTTATAATGTAAACCACAGCATTCTCAGACCTTAAAGAATCTCCCTTTTGGGTTATCTTATGAGCATGTACTGTGTTAGCCCTATACACACATACACACACCATCACCACCACACCCACCACGTTACGCTCTGTCTCCATTGGGATGCCGGACAATTAACCTTGAGGTTCTGCTCCCTGGGTGATATAAAGAGATTAGTGACCCTAGTTTGATTGTGCGCGATGAGAAGAGACTTAGTTAAAGTACATAATATGTCATTGCTCGGAGGAAATGAATTCACCCAGTCTCCGAGACTCATCGTTCCCATGGTCTCTCTTGTCCTCTGTTCTCCTCTGAACCATGTTTCAAGTCGGAGTGACCTGCGGGCAGGCGCAGAGCAGTGATAGACCCACTAATCCCCATCCAGCCCACCGTGCAGCCAGGCGGCAGCTGGAGCGCTGAGCAGGTACATGAAGCGCTGAGAGCAGCCGGGACTTCCAGGAAGTTCAGCATCAGGGATCAGTCTGTGTTATTGACTTGGCACAGCCTCCAGCCAGTATGATTCCACCAGCGAGGGGTTCTGCACAAGTGCACATATGTTTATGCGTGTATGTGTGCAGACCAGGCCTCAGTGCTCTGTAGTCCAGATGGGTGGCCAGGCCCCAGTTGATTTTCTGTTATTCTGTTATGATAATTGAACCCATTTGAACCACTCAATTCTTCTCTTTCTGTCCCTGAAACACATGCATACTGTATGCATCAAACTAACTTCCCTCTCGTCCTTCGCTCCTCTTACGTACATATCACTACTATTAAGTTGTTTAAAATTCAAATGTATGTGTTGAACAGCTGGCAGGGACAGGGACCACCCGGCCAGTAGAGGAGCATTGTGTTGATAGCAGATAAGCTGAAATGAGTGTCTGGAGAAATTCTTCCCCTCTTTCAGGCAGACGGCTGTGCATAAGCCTTACAAACACTATGCCACAAAAAAACAATACCCGGTAGCTCCTCCCCCTCTTGGTCACCACAAACAAATCTTTCAGCACAAACACAGATCAAAGACTGCCACAACCCATTTGGTGATGAAGGCTGGCATGCACCATCTTCTATTGTCAGGACTTCTAATCGATCCTAAATGATGTAGTGACAGGAGAAGAGGGAAGGATCTCTGGAGGAGCACAGAGTTGGAAAACAGCATTCAGCTTTTATTAAGCACCGGTACTGTTGAAGAAACCAGAATAAGACATGTCTGGCTTTACTGATTGGTCCTTTGTGTTCCACTGAAAACCAGTGCATGAGCATGGAAGCAATAAGATGCTTCACGCAAACCAGACCAGGACAAGATGTTGACAAATTCTACAAACAAACAGTGGTGGAAGAACCACACAGATCTTTAACTAATCGTACTAAGTAGAAATACCACAATTAAAAGTATTAGTTAGTAGTTATTATGCATTATACAGAATGGCCCCATTCACGGTGTTATTTTATCAGATATAACTACTTTATATCCTTTTGGGTACTAATTTAAAAGAAGGCATCCAATGTTATAAGTTCACCATGTTTTGTATTTAAAGATTTAGATTTAGAATCTAGCTGTTTAATAAATGTACTGTAGTGTATGTAAAGTACAACACATCAGTGAAAACTGGCAATGCAGTGGTAGAAAGTAACTACATACTGTACTTAAGTACATTTTTAGGTACTTGTATTTCTATTTGATGCTACTTTATTCTTAAACTCCACTACATTTCAATGGCAAGTTATAGTTACTAGTTACATTAGTGATTTTACATACAAAACATGTGATCATCTTATAAAATACAATGTATTGTTATAGATTTAACAACCCAGCAGTATCTCAAGTGTTCGTAGCGTTTGTGATTGTATTTGACATGCTACAATATTAAAATGCTGTTTAAAAATAAAATATATATTATAATATATATTTACTTATTTGTTTGCTTTATTACTTTTGATACTAAAGTACATTTTGCATTGTGCTGATAATATTTCTGCAGTTTTACTCAACTAACAGTTTAAATTCAGGACTTTCTTGTACTGGAGTATTTTTACAGTGTGGCATTTAAGTAGAGGATCTGAGTACTTCCTCCACCACTGTACTCAAGAATTTCAGTCATAAATGAGATGCTATAAAAGTATTTAATATTTCTGTAGCCATTTGCTAAGTATATCTCAAAATGTACATTATACTGTATATGTTATCATATTAAATCCCATTCTTTTCACGCCTGACAGTCAATTAATGCTGTTTATTGGCAATCAACATGCGTAGTTGCCATGTGAAGACTGAATTTGATTTTTGTTTGTTAACAAAAAGCTAAAAGATTGCGCAGAAATCAGACAATAGGAGATCGTCTGTCATACCTTCTTAATATTAGAAAACACTTGATTAACAGTAAAGCATACTGATTCTTTGTAATCTAAGCAACAATTAACAGCCGGTCCACATGTTTTCTCTGCAGTGTCCTCCTTCAGTTGTTGCTCCTGGCTCTGAGCCAACATGTACAGTGCATACACACTGAGGGGCCACATCAGGGTACATTTCATGTATGTGTGAGTAGTTCACAATGAGGCATGAACACCAGCCTCATGTGTGCATGTACATGTGTGTGCGTGTGCACAAATTCTTGGAAAAAACAAAAGATGTTAACTTTTTTTATGTAAGAGTGCATATGGTACATGGACTCACACTGAAACAGACACACACATGCACATATACAGTATACACATTTATGGGGTGACAGAGTGCACTGGCTGAGCTCATGAACCAATAGCAACCTGGGGAAGGAGGAATGTGTATGGCGCAAGTCCAAAACAGACCGTCAGAATCCTCAGCAGGCAACCCTGGTTGTCTTAGTGAACACAAGTGTGAGTGTGTGTGTCTGCACAAGAGGCTGCTAGGGGTAGTAATTGTGTAACTATATGAGTGTGTGTAATTTTACAGACAGTTGGCGATGAATTGTGAGAATGTATGCAAGAAAGCCTTCAATTTAAACCTTCTTTTGTTATTAGATGAAGCAGATAACAATCTAAATTAAGCTCTCTCTTTCTTTCTCACATACAGTCATGCACAGCCATCCCTTCATAGGGTGGGCCCAATGACCACATACTGATGAGATAAAATACAACATTACCTTATCAGCAATGGGAGATGCTTGATCTAAATTCCTTAACAGCTACCGGATGCAGTGGAGCATCTGTACGTAAAGGGTTCCTTTGCAAGTGGGCAGTTACTATAGCCAGCAAAGAGGAGATCTGCCCCTTAGGGAGACTATAGAGAGTCAGGGAGGACACTCACTATAACGCCACTCATCCCACTAATCCCAAAAATACAGCATGATGTCATGCAGATTCCAGGCGTGGACTGCAGTAGCAGAAACAGGGTCATATGTGCACTTGACTAATGCACAACTGAACAAGAAAAAGGGAGGGAGGGAGAGAGGAGTAAGGAGGGAAAAAGGAGGAGAGTGTAGGGTTGTTTAAAATATTCAACCCCCCTTCCATTAACTAATCGTGTAGGGATGGGAACACAACCTGCACTGTACATCTCATGAGAGAGAAAAGGGGGGGAGGAGGGATTGTACACTGTGGGAGTAGACCTCTTTCATCCAGTACCCCTTGAATCCAGCTCAGCATTTTCTGTGATGTCATCTCTTTTTCACTCTCACTTCACCCTCTTCACTTTCTCCCTCACCTCCATCTGTTCTCTCACTCCATCCTTCCTGGGCTTTCTGCGTCTCTCACGCACATGCTCGCATTCCCTCCCTCTGCACTTACGAGACGTGTGGTGCATTACAATATACGATGCATCTTGTTCAGCACACACAGATCCCTATAAATCTGTAGCTGCCTACAGTCATCCCGAGTTCAGCTGAAATAGGGTGCGTGGGGCTCACTCGTTTCGCCACATACCTCTCCATCCCTGCATCCTCCTGTTCCTTCACACTCCAGCCACACAGCATCATCTGACAGGCAGGGAGAACACTGCCTTAACAAACAGGGAAATGGCTGCCAGCTGCATGGACAGGGCCGGACAGGGGGGAGACGCATTGTGCTTGCAGCTTTTTATTAGGTATGAAGAGAGGGGAGCAGCATGGGGAGAACATGGAAGAGTGTATGTAGCTCAGGCACCCAAAAAAAAAAAACTGTCTTTGAAGCTATTTAGCAGTCATTATTTTTTACAGCAGCAGAGTTGGTGCAGAATATTTACAGTGTTACAGACAGGTTTGGCCATAATGAAGAAAAATAAAAGATACTTTGAGGGAAACATTTAAAATCACACAAAGTCTGCACTTAGCTCTGTGACTTTAGGTTTGAGCCCTCTGCAGGAGACAGCAATCTGACCGGTCTCTGCCAGCAAGAACTGGTTTGATCTGCTCTCATAGAAGAGGAGCTGGTTCGGCATTTTCTGGATCTAACGTGAAAGACAGTGCATTGGAGTCAGGGTAGCAAATCAATTCAAATGTGATTAAATAAATGTGTTCAAATATCGGTCATGTTTCTGACTACGATGGCCTCTGTGGAGTCCTGCAGAGTCTGCCACACAGTTCTCACATCCCTTTTTGTAAAATATCTCAAAGTCAAAGGGCTGCAACATGAGGGAAACACCTGATGGTCCTCAAGTTTGAGTCTTACTTCATGTTCTGCAGTCGGGATGATGCACCATGGTCTGTCTCCAAAGTGATTGTCCTCTTCAGAGCTCACTTAATGGCAAGACACTTGCCACCACAACCAGGAGCCTGGCTCTCCCTGTAGCAAGGTGACGCCAATGGAGAGCACTTTTCCAGAGAAGTGGTCAGGCCCGCCTCCTTAACCCTGTTAGTATCTTCTGGATGTGACTCAGATGTTCCTCCCAGCCATCACTGAAGACAACGTGAAATAGCTCCAGCTTCCTGCGCTGCTGATCATCTGAAATACAAGACTTCTGGTGATTTTAAACTAGAAACCACAGTAACAGCAGATATTCTTAACATATAAACTATTGATGTCTCCCAAATCTTAAGCAATGTGATTTGGCATTCACATTCAGAAGTTTTTATTTAAATGTTGCATTTTGAGGTCAACCCATGTTCTCTTCTGGAAAGAGAAACAATCATCTGTTTTATTCACATCCAAACACTACGCAGTTTTGGCAGGTCCTCCACAGATGTTATCGCTTAAAATGAAAGTCTATCTTTCTTTAGCTCATGTAATATTTTTATTGATTAGAATAATATCCCAAATTATCTTGTCATCAAAATTATCATCATTGGTGAAAATCAAATCATATCATCTTTATTTTATTTTCAGTAGAATATAAATGATTTTGAGAAACACGTAACTTCTCCTAAAAATTTTAATCACCCAGAAACTAGTCTGTTGAGAGAATATCATGATACATTGTATGTCTCAATCTCTTTGACTGTGACTGTCTATGACTTCATTTATTGTTCTACTCCTTCTACCCCCAAATGTTTTTCTGCTGTTTTTCTTTTTATCCGTTAATTTGTTGTTCCTGCTTACGTGTTCTTTATAAAGAGCTAAAATGACTAAGAGAGATTTATCTGCGTGAGCAAGAGATGAGCTCATTGACCAAGTGTGTTTCGGTGTCTGTCTGTGGACTATACAATTTGTCATCTTTTTGACTTTTAAGCAGCAGAATCCAAAATGTCCAAAACACTACAGAGTAATATCAGAACCTCAATGCCAATTTAATGATATAAGAAATGGCTGCACAAAGTACGTACAAGTGTGTGTATCGGACTTTAGAAGGCACAGGGTATCCCCATGACCAGGAACAGGAGGAGAACAGGGACAGATTATTGCTTGGCAAAGACCAGAGCTTTATTTCCCAACTTTCATGTGGGGTCTGTTCAGGCCGGGAGGAGAGTGAGAACAGGAATTTGGTCTCCCTCTCTGTTGGTTAAGCAGCTGTTTCTCTGGAGGTCCAGACGGCAACAGAGAGAGAAGGAGCAGAGAATAAAAAGTGAGAAAGTGAGAGTGAGGCAGACAGAAAAAAATGGAATGGCTGTGTAACAGGAGACTTGTTTTGTTCCAAATCAGACTGCTTTATAGCGACGCAGGGGGTGAGTTGTTCCAGGCAGCAGACAATGGGCCAACAGGATCAATATTGACAATCTCCTTAGTGATAGCCGAGTTGGCTGGGTGAGGTCAGGGACTGGACATTTGTATTAGCCAGCCAGCATTAGTGGTCACGGCTGGGGGACACTTACTGTAACCTTGGCCTTTCAGCATAATGGAGGGTCTGAGCAAGCCCAGGAGAGGTCCCTCCCCTTTATGGGCCTTATTACCGTAAGAGAGCTCAGTCCTCCAGTGGCCCGACTCAAACACAGATCATTACTTTGTCAAAACAGCTACCAGACCACGCTGGCACACGCACAGGCCAGCTTGTGTGGCGAACAAAGTCTCGAAGTGCCAGTTGTTGAGCGCAGCAGCCGTGGGAGATGAGGCGAGGAGAACAGAAGAAAAAGTAAGCAAAGCACTTTTGGACAAGTGACCGTTTATTAGTTCTTATTCAAACAGTACTTACAATTAGACAGATTCACTGGCAAGTCCCGCATGCTAGGCAAAAACATACACACACACACTGGGTACAATCTTCTCTCAGAGTTATGGCAAGAGGTGCTACCACAAAATAATAAAACTCCAGCAAATTCCATATCTTTGCTTTGCTGAAACAACATCTCAATTGTTGTTTACCTAAAGTGGTCAATTAATCCAAGGCAAACTCATAAAAGAGGAAAGGATGTGGGTTGTCCAGGTAGTCAAATCCAACTGGCTGAGAGTCAGGGCTACTACGGATACCACAATATACCCACTCCCCAGCATGGCAGAGGAAGAGGAGCAGGACAAGAGGGACAGCAGAGGAGACAGATGAGAAGGAAAGGAAACTCCTGAGGAAAGAGGAGAGACAAAAGAAAGAGGAGGTGCAGAGGTACTTGTGGAGGAGGAATGAAAAGAGGAGGAGGTGGAACAGGAAGAGTGGGAGGAGGAAGAAGAGGAGGTTATCTGAGGTGATGGAGATTCTGTATGGTGGGCTGGTTTCATGAAAGATGGAGCCGGGCCACTCTCCTCCTTCTGTGATTCTGTTCTGGCTCGGGCTACTGGACTGAAGCCTCGCAAACTCACTCACTCACTCACTTACTCTCACACACACCAAACACATGCTCATTCTTCTTTACTACACACTTGTGAGTGTTTCTTACAGAAATAGAAGTGACATCACAACAGTCGTGTTGTAAATCAATACATGCTGCTCCCAATGAAACACCCACGCACACATACAAGCACAGAGTTCCAGGTCAGTGGGCTGTCTCAGAGTCCGAACCACTCAGTGACCCCTCCTCTCCTGGGGTCGAGTTTCTGCCTCTGCTTCTCGTCCTCCATGAACTTCTCCTGCATCTCCTCCATGGAGCCCTCAGACGGCGTTGAGACCTTTTCCAGGAAGATGTCAGGGAAAGTGAACGTCTGGCCCTGGGCCTGCGATGCAAAGGGAAAAAAGAGCAAAATGAGCAAAGAAACCTTCGTATTCCTACAGAATAATAAGAGGAATTAGTTGTTTATTTTCTACTTTAAATCATTTCGCAAACCAATTTTTGGTGCAACAAAAAAAAAAAACGTGTTAAACTGCATTTTCCTAAAAACGATTTCCTTTTCTTTGCAGAGACGAGAAGTGAGACACTGATTTGGAATTTAGGACACTGTTTCTCTCTCTATATTCTTCTTCCAGTTACACAAACGCTCTCTTTCTCTCTGGCATTCAATTTCTCCAACTCTCTCCCACATTTAATCTCTCATCTCTCTCCATTTCTCTGGTCTTGATTTATTCAGAGGGAAAGGATGGTATCCATTATTTATTCCATACCAACCCATCTCTGGCCATGGCTAATGCATCACTGGCCCAACCGTAGCCATAGAGTATAGTACAGCACACACACACATGCATGCATGCTCGCACGCCCACACACCAAAAAAAAATAACAGGTCAGGGGGTGCAGGCATGCACACATACCCATAGCCTATCCCTCTCAGCCTCTCCCATGGACACCTGGCAACAAGAATTCACTGTTATCAGTCTCAACTGGAGCCAAATCATTACTATCCTTGAATGACTCAACTTCATATAAATCCGGATCATATCTTTTGATGATGAAACTGCACTTATGTATATGTGTCATTTTTATCACTGTGTGTTTGGATTTTGAGCAAACTGCTAATCCTCACAAATGTTCCCTAAGTGATTAATGATCACTAACGTTGTAGTTTACACCAAACAACAGCTTCCACTTCATAATGACAAATAGTCAAATGTCATTATGTGACTCATAAACTTCTAAATCATTTTATATAGAGGCCTACCACTATAAAATGAATTGCTTCCATGAACACAATTGTCAATCAACTATTCTGTTTAAATATGTGAAATATTTTGTTTGGGGTCAGTGTGTAGGCGTTAAGGAATGGTCTGGCTCTGAAGTGAACGCTACTTTGTCTGTCTCCAACCCCCAAAATACCAAGAGAAACATGCATATAATTACCACATAGCATGGTTTAATTCCCAAAGGGGGAGACAACATGAAGCTCACTCAGCCAGAGATGCAGAATGGAGCTGACTTTGCCAGACTGGGAGAACCTACAGCAGGAGTCTCTATTATCACTGTATGTTCAGACTTCTGCATGTATAAATGTGTGTGCTCAGGTGTATGTTTGCATGGATTTTGTCTTTGCTGGTAAGGTTATGCCCAGGTAAGAACATAAAAACATCAACATCAAACAACACACTCAAGTTATGAGATGCATCAACTGTACAACCTGTGACACTTTGGGATTTTTTAAATTAATTTTCTCTCTAGTTTAATGTCCCCATGCATCCAAAATGTGTGGTGTCTGCTGCTGCCAGAGGAGCCTTCAGGCAAAACTGTCAGCTTATAATATACTTCTGATAACAAAAAGCAAAGAGAAAAATGGGGAGGAAATGCAAATGAGCTGATAATCATGTGCCAGAGTCCCTTAAATTTAATTTTAATTTACTGCACAATGCTCATGCTGCAAAAGGCATTTTTTATTCCAATTTCCATCTAGAGCCCCAATAAGCCACTGACTATTTTCTTTTTATTTGTTGGAGAAACCGCAGCCCGCTTTCCACCAGTATTTCTTAGTGACTGACTAATCCTGAATTGAAGTTTGTAGTGAAAAACAAGACACCCTAGTGGGACAGACTGGCTCGGTTTTAGCCTACAAAGATCCAGAGGTCATTTCATTAAGATATTAACCACAACCCGGTCTTTATGTATGTGAACTACAATCGAGCCTGACATGTCCAATCTGACAATACTGGCATGACCAGGCATCTAACTACATCCAACCATCCAAAACACAACTCTTATGGAAACTACTATTTTGGTATGATACTTTACACAGACTTGAATTCATGTTACTCTCTAAAACCTGGCCATTTGAGTCTAAACTCTCTGATACCAGCTTTGAGGAGCAGCTAGAGCAAAACATGCACAACCTTCAATCAAAAGAAAAGCCACCCTGTTCTTGTGTTCCTGTCTTGCGGCAACGCCTGTATTGCAAACTACAGGAGGTTTTCTAGTGACTGCAGTACTGCAGGAAAAGAGACAGGAGTGCAGACCCAGTGAGGAGGAGAGGGCTTAGTCAGGCACAGGCACACATCTGCCAAACACCAGAGAAGCACCTGGAAACCAACGGACCTGCCAAGACCCTCAGTGTCTCTCTGCACTCGCACATGCTGCCATCGAGGAACGCAGGATCCAGAACACAAACACTGGACCAGGCCAAGGGCAGCTCGCTGCAGGAGTAAGAGAAGGAATGGGGAGAAGGAGGCAGCAGGGATAAAGATGGGGTAGATGATGTGAGGAAGTGACTGGGAGAGGAGGAAGAGGAAAGTAGGGGTGACGGAGGAAGGGGTCTACCACAGCGCTATAAACACCAGACCTGGCAACGGGAGGAACAATGAAGCACTGAGACAAACAAGACTTCACCTAACTTGAACCAAACGTTGTCGCATGACAATTCCCAGTTACACGGCGCAGCGCTGGACATCTCGTGTACACACATGGCGAAGATTAATACCGGCCTCAGAGAGCGCGATTCACAAAAACAACAAAGCCCTGAGATTGAAAGCAACAAAGCGCTGAGACTCGTTAAACAAGTCTTATTGTTGGCAGCAGGCCGCACCCTGTGTGTGTGTGTGTGTGTGTGTGTGTGTGTGTGTGTGTGTGTGTGTGTGTCTCAAGCGTCTGCAGGACACATTTCCGCAGAGAGAAAGTGCTGGCAGAATGCATTCATATTTTTGTTTGAAATATATACATCGTACCACAGCAGAGGCAAAGCCCAGGTCCCCTCGGCCTCCCACGCGCTCTGAGCCAAAATTATCTTTCCTGTGTGTCTGTCTGCCTCTCTGTACTTGTGTATCTGTGTGTGAGAGCGAGAGGGAGCGTGCGTACTGAGTGATGTATGGAGAAGACCGATGCCAAAAAGGACAAAAGTGGAGAAAGACAGTCAGTCGTTATGTGCCTCCAAGGGTTTTCTCTCTGTTACCTAACATGCTTCCTAGACGACAAATTGAAGGAGTGGATATTTTTCCTCACTCTGCCATCATCTTCACCATGCTCCCAATTGAATCAAGCTGCCATCCAGGAATATTGGGACGAAGGCCCCACGCTGCTAGTGATGTAAACATACTCCTCTTACGCACATGAACAACCCATTACACCCGCAGTTTCCCTCTCAATTGGAAAAGAAGGAGAAACACTGGGCAGGTTAAGAGGGGAAGGCAAATGTCATTGACTCACTACCATGTGTATGTTTCCTTATTAAGTTCTAATTTAATGTCTTGTTCTATTCCAGGAAGTGAGTATTTAGGGTGTCAGTCTGCTCTGTGTCAGATTTGGGGACCACTGTCAGACTTTAAACCAGTTGATTGGGGACTCCTGTCAAATTAGGGACAACAATCGGTGTCCCTGAATTGTTTTCACAGCAGTTATATTCAGAGAATGGTTTGTGTCTGTATTGGCATGTACTGCTTATAGTTGGCGTAAGCCTCCAGGGTACAAATGTACTTCAGTGAAATGTCCACCAATCAAACCTGTGTATGTTCATGTGTATACAACCAAGTCATACACAAACCCCAAGTAATCCTGTTTGCAGTCCCAAAGGGAAGGACGGAAAGAGGAGAGAGAGAGAGGGGAGAGGACCAAGCGAGAGATGGAAAGAGACACACAAAGGACAACTGTATTCTATCTGATTGACCTTTGCTTCTGATTTGTGACAAACTGAGCATGCATTCGTAACTCAAAAACAGCCGTAGGAAAAAAAAAAAGTCCTCGTGTGTGTTTGTGTGTGTAATAATTTCCCCTTAAGAGAAGAAAAAAATAGAAGAATGTTGAAAGAATGGACAAATGTGTGTCCGGCAACCTTGGAATGCATGTGAAATCAATACAGGGAATATGTGAAGGGGGTGACTCTTTTATTATTCATAGGCTTAAATTTAAGTATGAAATATGAAAGCCATAGTTGTTCTGGCTTGATGTGTTAAAATGTCTTTGATGAAAACAGGAAGGTGCCATTGCACGGTGCTTTTCCGACCTGGAGCTGAATAGAACATTATGGCACAGTCAGCAGCCGAGGACACAAAAGGCTGATTCAACCTGCTGCTCTGAGAGTTAAACCATACGGGACATGAGTGGACCGGACTGGACCGAGACCAGCTGCAGGACCAGACATCGCCATGCGACAGATGTGATACACATCGGCAATTAAATGCCACTGAACAGGCTGCACAGTAAGCACAGAGTAAGAACTATTCTATGAATCTGAAAATAAAAAACAAAAAAAGAGGCTTTCAAAAATTATTACTCAACCCCATTGTAGTAGCTTTGACTTCATTTTCCAATATCCCCAATCCACAGAATAGCCTTCTTGGTATCAGATTTTATGACCTCTGGAATGAAAGACGTTTGGAGCAAGATTTTATTACTTTGAAGACTGTTTAACAGCTGTAAAACTACTCTCGAGGTCAAATGGTGACTTTCATTCAGATAATCTGGACAACTTAAAAATTGAATCCATCAGAAAATACATTCTAACCACTGTTTTACGACCTGAGATCAGCCTTTCTTTTGTGCTCTCTCAAAACCTCAAGCACCTAGAGTTATTGGGAGGCTAAATAAGATGTGACTGGGCGGTGGGGGCCAAGTACACTGACTTCTTGGATGACCACACTTGACCGAATTAAAGAAGTGAGGAGCTCTCAGTGCGGTCACAGAGACTGAAAAGGCTGAAAGAAGTCTGAAAATGTGAAACTGAGCCATTCACAACGGCCCTGTCAGACAAAACTACATATCCCTTTTTGTTTGATGAGGGACAATCCAGAAGGCATCAGAAGATCACAAAGCAGTCAATAAAAATCAACCAGATGTTGGCAGTTGTCATTAGAGTACGTCCAAATCTGGACCGCATACTGAAAGTGAGAGGTGACGACGTGGTGAGAAAATCTCATGAGGCTGTGGCTTATGCAGCTGTGGTGGCAGTGTGGTGGTGTAAACCGTAGCAAAGCACAGACACATCTTGAGTACTGGTGGTGGTGTGTGTGTGTGTGTGTGTGTGTGTGTGTGTGTGTGTGTGTGTGTGTGTGTGTGTGTGTGTGTGTGTGTACGTAAACCCTATTTATCTAGGGAAACGTTGATTGAACATGCATCATGCCCTTTTTCAGCAACTCATGCAGATGTACACATCAACACCTGAAGCTGTGAGTGGCTGATTAAAAGAGCCACCATTCTCGACTGTTGGCCAGTAACCAGCAACACTTGACCAGCTGGAGGAGGTTACCTGCCTTGCTCACAGGCAACTCAACTAAAGGGAAGAGCATTTATTACACTCAAACAGGCATTAACAGACTGACTGTGGATTTTAAAGGTGTGATCACACCTTTGTGAATCTGTTTTCTTTGGTGTCAACCACAGATGTAAATTTTGTTGCATTTTTCTTTTCGGTTCATTTAAGTTCACACTGCCCAATTACAAGTGAATCGGGGCTTGTAAAGAAAAGTCAGATAGACTCACAAGTAGCTTGTTTATTTGACAGAGTTTTGGCAACCTGTCATCCAAGATTACAGATTTCGGCAGCCAAGGAGCAAAGAGGGGAAAAAGTTCCTTTAGCTTTAACTAAGCATTGTTGACTTTTTGCCACAATTTCGCATCTCTGGTCTTCATACCAGATAAGAAGGAAATAGCTGACTACGGTGATCAGTACAGGCTGTGGTTTGTCCTTGGTTTATTTGGTTATGCTAGGCTTTCCAAGCATGAGTAACTGCTGGCTATCCGAAGTCAACATCAGTCTCCTTGTACCCATAAAATCATATGAAAAAATGACGAAACAAACAATGGACTACATGTTCATGCAAATGTTTTTTGGGTCAGTTTCTTGTAATTAGTTCAGATTAGATTCCGATTACATAAAAACTGTACCTCACTTCACTTGGAACAGGACCTCATCAGGTTTGCTTTGAATTATACTGTTCTTACCAGACCAAACCAGCAGAAGTAAAAGTAGGAAGGGTGTTATTTCACACTTGAGCCAAGAGGTCTTCTCTGACCCGAGACAGGTTTTCCCAAGAGTTAGGTATCTTTTGGTAAAGTGTGAAAGCTGCAATCAGACCTCATGCAGTCTTATAACGTGGTCACGGGTCCACTCCAAAATAGTTGTCAAGGATTTGCTTTCTGGCACTTCTGGTGTGGTGTCATGAAGTCGCCACAATATTTCAAAACTAAGCTACCATGCGTAAAATTTGTGTTCCACATAGGATTGGGGGATAATTCAATATTGCTGTTCATCGACTTACTCTGGAATTGTACTGTGGTAATGATCTTATTGTATCATTGTTACATTTTTGTTGTCCAAATGAAGGATTTGGTCTCATGAAATGCATAACACTGGAACACAGTTCTTTGCTTTAAATATTAGCTTGATTATTTTCTTGTGTCACAGTATTGACTCCCCCTCTGAAAGCCTAAAATACAGAAACATGGGTTTCTTGCACTCAAGTATTTAGGCCAAATCAGCAAGCACCCTAAAAAGCTGGATTAACTGTATCAATCCAAACATGCTTGGTGTGAACACACTCCAACTGTTGATCTGACCCACACCTACACACACCTGTTTCTTAGCCTAATATTGCATTATCTAGGAGTGTTTTTTATCTGCAATCACGGAAAGAAATAGTTGAAGAAAACTGGGAGAGGCAGGAAAGACGATGAAAGAGGGCAGAAGAGAAGAGATGTAGCCTGATGATTGTAAACAGCTCCCACTGCCAGGCCCCTGGGTGGGCCACACATTCACTCTCACTTTATCTCATTGACACACAAACACACACACAAACGCACATAATACTCTGCCCTGTTGTGCCTCTGTCCAGCCCTCCTGGTACAAACCGTTCCAGGAACAGGAGAGTGAGAGACGCCGATGGAGATAAAGTAAAGTGCAGGGAGGGCGAAGGGCTAAAGAAAGTCAATACCAAAAGATAGATAAAAGTGGACTGTTGTTCTCTCAGGAAAGGCGATGAGGTGAGAATGATTCAATGGGAAGACATAAGACATAATTGCATTTAATCTTTGTCCAACCAGGTAAAGCAAAGTTAAAGTCAAGTGAAGAGGTCAAACTGTTGAGATGACATGAGAGCCTGAAAGGAAAATAACAGCTGAGAGAAAGAGCAAAGTGAAATCATCTCTCTCAGTAAAAGACAGATAAGTGGCAGTGAGAGTAGACCACTAACCAATAGCATCCTGCTGTGGGTTCGTTGAGGGTCATGACCCCGGCCCTCCCTCCAATTACAATGACATCTCCTCCACATGTTTGTGTGCGTCACCATGTCCAACATATTAATGGCTGTTACAATCGTGACCAATGGTCCACATGATGGACAATATTTTGGACAATGTTTGCAGACAATGCTTTGTGTGTATAAATGTATGTATACTGTATGTGCACATGAGAAAATGAATTGCTTGCCATGTGATTCTTGATTCAGCATTGATGCATAAAACGTCTTAATGGGAATTCAGAGGTTTCCTCCAATGCTGGCTAAATAATCATCTACTCACCTCTGACTGGCAGCTATATTTATGCTTTTATACACTGCCATGATCAGATGTTGTGGACAAATGTTGGAGTCTAAGGGGGAAACAAAATGATGAACACAATGTCAATGAGTTCTGATTCTGACAAGTACGCCATGTGCTCTGCCAAAACCACACTTCTTCCTACTAACACAATAGTTAGTCCTTGTACCGTGAAGGAAGTTGGTCTAATTTTGCTTAAAAATTTAGACAAATTAACGTTTATTTTACGTCGGGCCAAACAAAGAAGGCTCCTATGCATGTGTTGAGTGTGATTCTCATGGATGCTAAAGCTCTTCTTTTTCACACTGATTAGCTGATGTCTTAGGGCGTTTTCACACCTAACCTGTTTGGTTCGGTTAAAACAAACCCTGGTGCGTTTGGCCGGTTAGTGCGGTTCGTTTGGGCAGGTGTGAACACAGTAATCGCACTCGAATGCGGACCAAAACAATCGTACCCTTTAGAGGAGGTGGTCTCGGTCCGGTTCCAAACAAACTCTGGAGCAGATTGTTTGTGGTGGGAACGTGATCCGACCTCGATCCGACCCAACTACGCGGTGTACAAGTTTGAGCTAAACGGCTCCTGTAGCCAGATGAGCTTTACATTCTGGGATGCGGCAGAGCCCACAAACTGTTTCTAGTAGCAGCAGCTAGCCAGAGAACAAACCAGCAATGTTTCTC
>LKNJ01006519.1:423-16927 GCA_002120245.1 Maccullochella peelii
TTTATCAGGGTAACGGAGGCGATTGATCCATAAAAGTATTTGTGTTTTACTCAAGTAAAATTGCATTACAACAATGTGATGTAAAAATAAAAGTCCTACATTCAAAATTGTCTTTAAAGGTACATAAGCAAAATATCAATATTATATATAAAATTATTAGATTATTATTAGTTACACTGATTTACAGGGTGATAAGATGAACCTTACGTTAAACAGCTATGTTTTACCTCAAAATCACAAATCTATGGTGCTAAATAAAAGGCTAGAGCCAGCAGCCGACAGCCGTTCTTGTTATCTTCTTTCTTCCAGTTTCTGAAGATAGTGGAAGCTCAAGGATGTCCTGCCTGTGGATATGTTTGAGTCTGCTCTGTGCTGCTACTTTTTTACAAAGCAGTGAGTCATCAAATAAAGGTATTTTTATATAGCTTGTACCAGAAATAAATATACTGTACACTGTAAATACATTATGAAGTAAAAAAAACAAAAAAAAAAACCAAAGGAAACCCTGTCATTTATTTCCCTTTTTTCTCATCCAGTAGTGTCTAATCCAGGCGTGTCACTGAAGTGCAACAAAACAGCGAAAGTTGTAGCTGGAGAAACGGTGACACTATACTGCACTATATCTTACTCGGTACAGGGCTGTACGGTTCTAGAACAACTCTGGCGTGACACACATGGCAACATACTATGTAACCATGTGAAATACAGCTGTGAATGGGATAAACTGACGTGTGTGTCGCTGACCATCTCAAATGTCACAGAGGACAAAAATTACACCGCTCACATAAACACAGACTGTGGTCATGCTAAATCCTCTGCCATCACATTACAAGTTAAACAGCCCTCCAACCGCTCCAATGGTGAGTAGCTTCCAGTGTCTTCCAGCAAATTAATAATAATGAGCATCATTGTTACCCATTTCTGTACATTGAAAGTCATGTTCAGACATACAGTTGGATTTAATCAACTTGTTAAGATAAGTATATTTTGTCTTGCCAGGTGAAAGCGGGCCAGTACCGGACTCTGAGCAGATCACCAAGCCTTTTGTGACACCCATATTGGGCATTTTCACCCTCATTGTTTGGGGTGTTTTGTTTTTCCTGTCTGGAGCATAATCAAACGTCTCAAGAAGGAAAAGACTCATGGAGATCCCAGTGACACGGACCGGGGAGTGAAGTGTCCTGATTGCCTGACAAATTTTGAAATTTGTTCTGCTTCTGAAAAGTCATACTCATACTTTTTTGAGGTCTTCGTACAGAGTGATCCATGTGAATATGATGATTGGATTTGACTGTAAGCCTCAAGACTGCATCAATGCATTACATTAACACATAGACTATAATTTTTGTACACTGCATTCTGTGAACCTTTGCACATCCCTTAGTTAATATTTTTCACATCCTGCTCAAAATGTGCAGCTCTTAATCTTCATATTATTGTACACTTTTTTCTTTTTTTATATATTCTATTTTATTTTATAGTTATTCAAAATTTTATTGCTAATTTCTCTATTTTATATTTGTATTCTTAACTTGCTTTTTACAGTACTTGCTTTTTAGTGGCTTTCTTTTATATATCTGTATATATTTTAATTTTTCTCTACTAAGCTTATATATGCACCAATACACCAAAACAAATTCCTTGTATGTGAAACCTACTTGGCAATAAATCCAATTCTGATTAAAGGGCCACCCCACCAATTTTACACATGAAGTTCAGTCTGCTCATTATAAGGAGTACTACTCAGTTTGTGAAGACAGTGGTATAATGTCTTCTGTGTCGCTTTCTTAAGAGTATTCCACCATTTAACATTGCACTCCTATAACACTGTCGGACTCACACTGTTGGACTTTTTTAAAGTATAAAAATCAATGCAGCAGAACCAGAGGTATCTTCTTTTTTATTCCACACATTCTTCTTCTTTATTAAAACCTGCACCTATATTTCCCAAAATGCAACTCGACCGGCAACAGTTCAGTCAGAGATTTTGGTGCGTTATGCTAGTAGCAGCTAATGTAGCCTCGAGCTGCTAGCCTCATGCAGAGATGGGGAGCGGGCTACAGAGGTCTGGTAAGCTCACTTCTTTCTAATGCCACACCCCCAGATTTTTTTTGGGGGGGGAAACTTATAACAGAAAGCCTGCATACAAGCTTTGGTCTTTGAAAAACATGGGCATTTATCAGCCAGCAGTCTAATGAAAGGTGCTATTGAGTTGCATTATGCTGTAACTCAATAGCACCTTTCATTAGACTTAGGAGCGTCACCCATTATGCTCCATCATTTTTAGAGCTTGACTCATACTAGGGATTAAAAATCAGGAGCACCTGGCCTCTGTTGCATTGATTTTTACTGAACTTTATGGAAGTGCAATACAAAGCCTTTTGTACCGCTCAATTCATTCTACAATAAAAAGAAGCCAAGTAGAAATTAAAAGTAAATGTGAAATTGCAAACTGTGTAAGGAGTGATTGATATAGCATGCTGGATATACTGTGTGTGTAGATTGTGGTGCAGGTTAACTCAGTCACTGTACATGAAACAGTTATGTCAGTAACAAGCACTTCCACATCTTTGATCTAATTCAGCGCACGCACACCCACATGCAGCTGATAAACACCAAGTAACAAGAGTCAGTCTCTCATTTCCTTTGTATACCACACTCTCCTGTTAAGTATTCATGTTACAGTTAGACAGTCTGGTAGCCTGCCTGCAGCCCAGCTTTGCAGGATGAAAGCCCACTGGTGGAGCTGTGTGTTGGGATTACTCTGCATGCCTGCTGAGGTAATACTCAGCACCTGGACAGGTGAGTATGTGCATGTGTGTGAGAGAGAAAGGATGGTTTTGCGTTTAAGATCCAAAACAATGAAGATGTTTTCAAAAGTAAGTCTGAGTCATCTTTTCCTGTTAGTTTGCAGCCTCATCCTGTTGTTGCCCTCCGAGCAGTGTCTCTAAAAGCAGGGGTGGAAAAATGACTCTTTATTGAATCTTTACTCAAGTAAAAGTACCAGTACAACAATGAATTACAAGAAAAAGTCCTTCATTCAAAATTCTACTGAATTAAAAGTAATTTTACCAGAAAAATGTACTTTAAGTATCAAAAGTAACAGTACTCGTTCTGCAGAAAAATAGCCTCTGTAACTGACATATTAGCATTTTACTATTGTATCTGGTTGAGGGGAAGCTAGTTCTAGCTACTTTATATACCGTTAGTGTAGGTAGTTTAGTCCAGATCTTAATCTAAAAAGTAACTAGTAACTATAGCTGTCAGATACATGTAGTGGAGTAAAAAGTACAATATTCCCTCTGAAATTCAAAGTATAAAGGTAGCAAAGTATCGTAAAATTGTACTTTATTGTACTTACTTTCCACCACTGTCTGAAATAATCTATTAGCTCTTTTTATGAATTCCCTTTAACAATGGTGTTTGATTGATCATAAAAACCGGTCGAGGCAGATGACCGCCCACCCAGAGCCTGGTTCTGCTGGAGGTTTCTGCCTGTTAAAAGGGAGTTTTTCCTTGCCACTGTCGCTTGTGCTGCTCTTGGTGGGAATTGTTGGGTCTCTGTACACATAAGGAGTCGGTCTAGACCTGCTCTTTATGACAAAGTGCCCTGAGCTAACGTTGTTATGATATGGCGCTATATAAATAAAACTGAATTGAATTGAATTGAATAAAATATGACTTTTTTTACACTTCCACTGATATTATGACCTTGTAATGGTTATCTATATCTAAATAGTGAGTTCAGGTGAGGCAGTCAGTAACAGTCCCTCTCTCCCTGATAGTTTATCAAGATCCCTTCTCGATCATTCTAAAGAGAGTCAACTCATCTGTTGACATCACATGCTCCACATCATTGTCGGAACCGATGGGGTTCTTCCTGCGCAGGCATTTCCATGGCAAAGAGGATGTTCTGTTCCTGTCCCTGGAGAACAGAAAAGTCATCAAGAAAACTATAGCTGCAGAATTTGCAGGCCGGATTGAGATTGCTACAGACCAGCAGATCAGGGAGGGCTGCAGGTTCACCTTGCAGCTGTCTCCGCTGAGGTTGGAGGACACAGACTTGTATGACTGCAGCTGGACACGCTTCAAATCAGAGAATGCAGTGCTACAAACCCTGTCCAGCAATGGCACCATTATCATTGTCAGAGGTGGAAAGAACCAGTCATTTGAGTTCAAACATGCACACACACTGTCCATTCATATATAAAAAAGCTTTAACTAATTTTTTGTACACCTTGATTTACCTTTCTTCTTCTGCCACTTTTCCTCACAGACAGAAATCCCCAGGAGCAATGCGAGTACCACTTTTTGGATATTATCTTTATTGCCTTGAGTGTGACAGCATTCATCGCATTGTTTCTCTTCATTGGAGCACTGATTGTGAGATGCAAACGAGTAAGTACTATTGTAAGCAGATGGACCTGCTCTCATAATCATGCAAAGATAAAGCCATGGTGTTGCAGTGAATATGTTTTCTTTGTGTTTCTACAGCTTAAAAAGCATTACAGACCTGCCAGAGCTGTAAAACCACCCAGACCTCAGAGGCCCCAGCATGTCTGTCCTCAGCAGAGCACTCAACATTGTCCCTACTTAATCACATCTGCAAATACTTTGGATTTTAGAGGCATTCTGTAATGCTAAGATGATGATAAGAAATTTGTAGCAGATGATTGAGATATTTTTTGAGTCAGCGGCTTGCCTTATGTGCTCTACCCAGGAAAGGTTTCTCAGTTTTTGCTCTGCTTCTCATTTCCTTTTATAGTCAAATTTGTGTTTTGTTTGCAGAAAAGTGATTGAGGTACCACATCCTGGCTGATGTGGGGTGTACAGGTGTGATGCATGTGAACAGTGAAGAAAAACTGCAGAGCAGGCATTTTTGTTATTCTGCCATATGTGTTGACCTGTTGAGTTCTGCAGTATGCTTATTCTATGTGTTTCTTTTGTGTCTCATAAAAAGATTTTGAACTTTCAAACAATTGTGAACCAGTTTTCTGCCTAATTTGAAATGTACATTAAATCTAGACCTTTTCCAATTTTGCTGTTCCTCTGAAGAGTCTTCAAATACTAATTATAAAAAACCACCACTGCATCCTTATCCTGGAGGAAGAAGAGACAATCCACCCCAAAATAGCATTCACATTATATTTCTTAGTATTACACCATTCAGGTTTAATGTCTTGATGCTCTGATTTCCAGCTTACTGTACCAAATACTTTCTACAGCACAATTCCAGTTGTTGTCAAATAGGCTGCATTATCCTATGACAAAATAATTCACACACAAACCTAGGAGTTACTTATTCGGCCATGCAAGCTGTCAGTCAATGGTCGTTCCCGTAGAGGAAAATAGATGATTAATTTAAAAAGTATCTCATCTGTGGAACCTCCGTACTGAATTGTCGGTGTTTCACGGACTGTTGCGAGTGTAACACAAGGTGCAGCCTTGAAAACGGTCTATTTTGATGATAATACTCTATGATAAAGTTAATAATTGTATAATAAAACATACGTGGTTAGAGAACGCGTAAATGTAGCTTACTGAGCTAACTGTTAGTATCAGTTTGCTAGTTGAAGACACGCAGCTTGCGAAAACTACCCAGGAAAGATTAACGTTTTTCGCCTTGGCTTTTGCTCGCGGTCCTGCTGAACAAGGGTCAATGGCAGAAATGTAGAGCTGATTACCAAATACCAGGAAAACTACACAGTGGATTTAACTATTTTTTGGTCAGACAGCTTGTCTGTAGCCAAGATGAGCGGCCATAAACTGCTGTTTTCTGGGTTGAGGTTGTGGACTTCAGGAAGAAGTAGATGGATAAATCGACTTCATGATGGTGAGCCAGTGAATTTAATGCTTAATATGTAGCCCTAGTCAACACGCGCCAAACCCAGTACAACATTTATCCAATTATTATTTGTCTAAGTTGCCTTCCAACATACTTCCACATACTTGCTTTAAGATATGCGAATACTTAAACAAAGTGACTTCACTCAGCAATTCGGCATATAACTTATGTACACAGCAGCACGTATATCAGTTAAATATAATATTACAATAATATTACACCATAATATTATACAACTTTATACCTGACTCTGTAAGAGTAATAACAGTGTTATGAATAGTGGTAACACGTTTGTGAAGTGCTCATGAACTTGCCTGGGGGAATTCTATTAAAGTGCCTAAATAAGATGTATCACTACAAGTTCAGACCTTCCTGTTCTCTGCTGATTCTGTAGGTATAAATGGGCTTGGTAAGGCATATTTTTCCTCTTGCTGCCCAAAGGTGTGTATTGTTGGAAGTGGCCCAGCAGGTTTCTACACGGCACAGCATTTGATCAAGGTACCTTCTGTTGGAGAATTGTTGTAGAAATAACATAATGAGTAGTAGTATGTTGTGGGTGTGCACCTCCAGACTAAAAATCCCCCTACACTTATCACACCCTAACCGACTGAATCTCATTTACTTTTACAATTGATGCCTTTTAAATACATGCTCAACCTCACAGGCCTATATTATTAGTAGGATAGGGAATAAGTTGCAGACCACATTGTGTAGACAAAGCTGGTATTTTTGAGTCACAAGGCTATGGCGGTACACATTGATCTCCTTATATAGGTCTACTGTACGTTTCAGTGCAAAACAGTGACAAGTTGTCCTAAACACTGTAGAGATATTTTAAAGTAATGCTTTAAAGCGTTATTTTATCTTTTTAGCCATGTTCGTTGTAAATGCAGCACTGTGTGGCTCTTTGATGTTATTTCTTTTACGTCAAGTTGTTTTATTAACCTTTTCCAATAGATAAAGACCATTATATAACACAAGTAAATCAGTAAAGAACAGGCAACAGAACAAATCTTGGCACATGAAATAGCTAATTTAAATAAAATAAGACAAATGAAGGAAAGCAACAACTTCATTTTTACACTTCCAACAGAAATTATCATTCACAAGTCCCATTTTTAAAGGTTAACTGGTGTATAATAATACCTGTGTGGAATATTTCTAGTTTGTAAATTTGCCCGCTGCATCTTTAACTGAGCATCTGGATTGAACCACCATGATTTTCCTTATATCCTTTCCTAAATTTGAATTACCATCCTTGTTTTGTCTCTTCAATGGGGCTTTATTGGATAACAAGACTTAAGAGTCTACAGCCATGCTAGCGGCTCTGTGGGGCTGTACTGAGACACAGTGTTGCTTGGAGCTAAATGCTAACGTCAGCATGATAGCATATTCATGATGACAATGCTAACATGCCGATGTACAGCAGGTGTAATGTTTGCCATGTTCACCACCACCTTAGTTTAGTATGTTATCATGCTAACACTTGCTAATTAGCCTTACACACAAAACACAGCTGAGGCTGATGAGGATGTTGTCAGTTTTCCAAGTACTTAATCATAAACCAAAGTATTTCTTTTGACCTGATGATGACGCTAGAGGAAAAGTTACCAACCATGGATATCTGTATAAAATTTGATGGTCATCTATCCAATAGTTGTTGAGATATCTCAATCTGAACCAAAGTGGTGGACCGACTGACCGACCGACAGACCAACATTGCCATCCATACAGCCACACTGTCTGCTAGCATGGCTAAAAATAAAAAGCTAAAAAAAACACCTGTGTTGTCCTGTAACTCTGCCTAAAGGGAAGCTTTCCAATCACTGCGTATGTCCAACAACTGTAATCGAAAGGATTTTAGGAGTTTATATGTTGTGTCTCTCTTCTCCCAGGCCCGTCAAGATGTCGAGGTGGACATTTATGAGCGGCTGCCCGTCCCCTTCGGCCTGGTCCGGTTCGGGGTGGCCCCTGATCATCCTGAAGTCAAGGTCTCTAATCCCAAATAGATAGATAGTTAGAGAACATATAACTACACTATTTGGGTATTTACAATATGAGAACAGGGCTCTCTCAACAGGTTTTGAAGTAGCCACCTAGCCAGCAGACTGCAGGCTTTGCGGTATGCTGTGATGCAGTGTGGCCTACAAAGAAAGTGACAATGCTTTCAGAATGCTGACACAATTTGTGTGTTCAATTAGTTTGTCGATTACAATAGTTTTTTAAAGAAATTTTTTTGGGCATTTTTTGCCTCTATTCGATAGTGACAGCTGAAGAGAGACATGCAGCAAATGGCCCAAGTCGAACCCGGGCCGCTCCGGTAAGGACCTTAGTATATGACATGCAACCCTTCAATCACACTAGTTGGAACGTTAGGCAAAAAAAAAAATAATGTCAGACAAACCTGTTTACTAAAATCCTTGTAGCAGTGCGTGGTGAAAGCTTAGTTTCACTCTTTCATGAGTCATGTCAGTTTCACGGAAGTCAGTTTTGTCTAGCCACAGATCATGGAAAATGACACACAGTCACTTAATATTGTAAACATGTGCTATAGAAAGCGAACCTGCTGGACAAAGAGTGAACACTAGTGATGTATGGCAACAAAATGAAACCGACAGTAGGGTGCGTGGGATCAGAAGAATTGATATGGCAGTGTGTGCTGTAATTGTGGTTTTGGCAATTAAGTGAAAATGAAAAACAAACAAAACACGCTTGGTGAAAACAAATGGCTCGCACGCAGGGGAAAATTGTGTTCCTCCCAGTCTGGAGCCACAGTGCTTAAAGGAAATGTTCAACATTTTGGGAAATACACTTATTTGCTTGCCAAAAGTTAGACACGAAGATCTATACCACTCTGTTATCGGCCTGTTAAATAAGAAGCTAGAACCAGGAGATGGTTAGCTTAGCTTAGCATAAAGACTGGAAACGGGGGAAACATTAACTAAAACCTGTCCAAAGGTAACAAAATCGGCCTACCAGCACATCTTTATTCCTGCTTTTGTTTGTTTTCTCAGTTATAAGGAACCTTTGCTTCTCCGTACAATTTATTCTATAGTTTGCCTTAGTTTGAAATGTACTATCACTTAAAACGGCACTCCACCAGGTTTACATGTCATTCAGTGTGTTTATATACACTTAAGTAACCATGTAACTGCTTTCGGCCTCAGACTAGTCTTCTAATAGTGTTCCCATAACAAACTTGTGCCTGTATCCTAATCCAATTTTCCCTCACACATGAACCTGGACTCTTCATTAAACTTCATACAGTATATCTATCAATTATACCTACAGCCAAATTAGTCTTATTTATTGGGGTTTAATCACCACTACAGGAGCTTTAAAACTCTTTTTAGTCTTTTTGTTTGAATGATTATGATCTTTTCTTCTCCTCAGAACGTCATCAACACATTCACACAGACAGCCAAACATTCACGCTGTAGCTTCTATGGTAATGTGAATGTGGGGAAGGATGTGAGCGTTAAAGAGCTTCAGCAGGCCTACCATGCAATCGTACTGGTAAGAACAGGAAAACACACCACAGTAAAGCCCCCTTTAAATAAAAGTTGTCCTCATGATGCGTGTGTGTGTGCATAAGCATTGTTTTTTGTATATTTTATGGTAGAGTTATGGGGCAGAGGGAAACAGGAGTATGGGAGTGCCAGGTGAAGACTTGGCCGGTGTGTACTCTGCCAAAGACTTTGTGGGCTGGTATAATGGGCTGCCCAGCTGTCGAGAGGTGTGTAAATCAAGTGAATGTTTCCAATGAACCAAGTGGACAGCGTGTGAATAATCAGATCAGTCATCTTTGTCTTGTATTTGGACTTTCTTTTCTGCTCCTTTATCATCAATCCTCAGTTTGTCTCTATTATCTTTTCCATTCAGCTGAGTCCAGACCTGAGCTGTGAAACAGCTGTCATTCTGGGACAAGGCAACGTGGCCTTGGATGTAGCAAGAATCCTGCTGTCTCCAATTGACATTTTAAAGGTGAGAAACACACAGCCTTGGTTATTTAAGATAAGAAAATAGTAGCAAATGTTAAAAGCAAAGCAACCACATGACATGAAGCCAATGAGGAGTGTAATAAAGACAGAAGAGACGGGTTTTCAGTCTTTTTTTTTCTGCAGAAGACTGACATCACCCAGCCGGCCTTGGAGGCTCTAGCAGAGAGCCAGGTCCACAGGGTGCTGATCGTTGGCAGGAGAGGACCCATACAGGTCGCTTGCACTATCAAGGTGTGTGAGGAAGTTTGTTTAAGAGAAGAAAGGAAACTGTCATTGCTGTTGACCTTTTTGAAAAGAAAGAAACATCTTTCAGCTGTAACCATCCTCTTGCTTTGCTAACACTACTCCAACCCCACTCTAACCCAATGTTTTGTAAGTTCACCTTCATGAAACCACACCAAGTAACCAGAGCAATTAGAAATGCACCACACAAGCTACTGCATGTGGCAATCACAATGTATTCACGGTTACACAGGGTTACACACAAGACTTTTCTGGTTTATTACAACTTTTTGATGCTCACCAAGCGTGTTTGTTTTGTGGGAACACCACAAGCAGTCAAACCTCCAGGTTAGTTATTATTATTTTGAGGAGAAAACGAGGGCAAATGGTAAAATGATGAACATCCATCACAGTTTACAGCCCCACTTCCTGGTTCAACTTTGACCTACCGTACTCACTGTAGCTGTGCACTGTTTTCCTCTGCAATGAGGAATTATTACCGATATTTTCAAGTGCGACCACTTTCAGTTTTACCCGCAGATAAAGTGTTTTGGAACAGTGCTTCACAGCTGTTTCATCCCTATCAGATCACATACTCTTCATCCTGGACCTTTCAACCATTTATTCATTACTTTTAGATAACTATTTCAGCCTTTTACTCGTTATTTGTAGCTAACTATTTAAACCATTTATCCATTACTTTAAGCTAATTATTTGATTTCTCATCCTCATAAATGCACATTTGTGGATATACAGTATATTTAATCAAATCATATTTTATTTTTTCAAATTAGTTGAGCTACTCCACTCTGTCTTTCCACGTATCCCTTGGCCACTGCAGAAGTACCCTGTGGAGTACCATTACCTGTGGTAGGGAAGCACTAGTTTAGATAATGTGGCTGTTTTATTTGTTTAAAGCCTGAACATTTAACTTCTTGTGCGTCTTTCCCTGTCTGACTTCTTTGTAGCAACGTGATCCCGTATCTCAGCACTGACTGTGGTGAGCAGGGAAAAAGTACAAAAATAAGACCCATGTAGAGTAATGTCCTTCTCATTCACCAAGAGAGACACGTTCTTCCAGCTGTAAATTATTTTCTAGTCCAGCCAAGCCATCCCTGCCATGCTCTCCTTGTCTACAGGAGCTTAGAGAAATGGTGAACCTGCCCGACACCAGACCTGAGATGGTGGCGGCTGATTTTGAGGGTGTCGCAGAGGCTCTCAAAGGTAAGAAATGAAATATTGTGCGAATATTTTTCCTCTTTTTGAGGATGGCACTTCTTTTTTACTGCCTCATCAGTCTGCTGAATTCTTTGTTGTATTGCACATATTTATTACGTGCAATACAACAAAATAAGACAAATCAAAGGTTTTCTGCCAAGCTAGAGGTGCAGAACATGTAAGATAACTATATGTGTTGAAAGTATGAGCTCAAAAGAAATACTAATGCAGAGACTGTCACAAAAAAGGAAGAAACGCATGCTGTGGTTAACAGCCGGAAGAGACCCTATCAAGGCCTATAGCCCACATAGGGCGAGGTGAATGGAAACAGAAACCAGTAAATATAGCTAATGGTAGATGTTGAGTTTGAAAGGTTTTCTGCTGGTGTGAGAAACCTTTGATTAAGAACCTTTGAGAATTATGCAAGACCACCTGCCGTCCTCGTCCTTGCCACAGAAATGGCATTGGGCTGACTGATGGTGCTGAGCAAGTCCAGGCTTATAGTAATAACAGTCTCCTCGCCTCTGTTCATGACTAATCATGACAACCTTGAGCTCATCTCTGTTAAACCTGATAAGCATTAAGTGACGGATTGATATTATAAACTGGTGGTTTGTGTCTGCTATTAAACTTGTATTGTCAGCAGTAATATTAGTGCCATTGCTCTGGTGACTGGTTCGTGGTTACAGTAAAAAAAAAAATAAAGCGTGCAGTTACAGGAACTTTATGACGGCTAGAGTTTAAACATTTTCAAAAAAAGACATTGTGAGTTTCACAGCAGACCTCATACGTCTGAACTATATGCACACATTTTCACAGACACGCCTACGCACTTTTTCCATTTCTACCAAAATGACAGAGGCCACATGATCAGGCATGCATTTACAGTACACTATGTACACATACACAGATGAAAACACACAAATGCACACACGTACACATATATGTACTAGTGTTCATTTTGTCAGCTATCTTTTGATTTACTCTTAGTCCTGATATCCAGGACCAGGTCCAGAGGTCTGTCAATTTTAGTTTTAGTTTTAAGTTTCATATAAAATGTATCAATGATAACATAACTCAAAACACTTTTAGTCTTGTTTTAATCAAAAAGACCCATCAACATTCTGGTCTATGGTTTCTGGTCTATGGTCTATATACTGTATATTTTAGTCATTAATAAGCTGGTAAAATTGATGCTAACAGCTGGCCAAAACATGTCAAGTGGTAAGATTAAGAATTCTTTTTTTTTTAATTAGTCTGTAACACAAGTCTGTATTAAAACAATACTCACATGCCTGTTATATGTACATTTCAACAGTTATTGGTCGCTGAACAATTAATCGAAATATTATCAAAATGGCAATAAGTCCAAGTGCAATATCCAAATTGCAGGAGCTGCAATTTTTCGATAAAAGTAAAATGTGTCACTACATACCATTATAAATGAAGCTATGTGGTGCTACAGAGATGCACCGGCCTATATATATTTTTATATATTTTTTTTTATTAAGAAATATGGCGCATGAGGAGAGAAAACCATGGCAGATGAGAATCTCAGTTAAAACATAGAAACATAATAATAGTATAACCAAAGTACTGTGCATCTCAATGGATCTAAGGAAAAACAAGCCATACTCATTCAGCATAGACAATGTACACTAACTACTTTAAATGTAAGGAAAAACATCTGGGATCAGAAATTATCTCAAAGCGGACAGATGTTCATTTTATGCATAAGTATCTGTGCTGTGTCAGATGTGCCGAGGCCCAGGAAGCGTCTGACAGAGCTGATGCTGAAGACGGCCCTGGAGATCCCAGGAGAGAAGGAGCAGGAGCGGCGCAGCAAGGCCTCCCGCAGCTGGGCCTTTCGATTCTTCCGGAGCCCCATTGAAATCCTGGCCGACCCTGACCATAACAGAACGGCTGGCATCCGACTGGCCGTCAACAGGCTGGAGGTACACTTACCCTCATGTAGCCATGTGCAGCAGCTCGGTACATTGGCCTGGTTAAAGTTGCTTACCTCTGTTTGACCAGGGTTCAGGTGAGGGAGCACGGGCAGTGCTCACTGGAGAAGTGGAGGATGTGACCTGTGGCCTGGTCATTAGTAGTATCGGCTACAAGAGCCTCCCCATCGATCCATCAGTGCCGTTTGACTCCCGCAAAGCCATCGTCCCGAACAACATGGGCCGAGTCCAACAAGCTGCAGGTACTCAGTAAATACCATAAACCACTTAGTAAGCTAGTACCTTTCTAAGAATAACAATAACTGAAAGAATTTAGTGAATCCATCTTTCCTTATAGGTCTGTATTGTAGTGGCTGGCTGAAAACAGGCCCCACTGGGGTGATAGCCACCACTATGAACAACAGTTTTGACACCGCGCGATCCTTGATGGAGGACATGGACTCGGGAACGTTGGATGTATCTGCTGCCAAGCCTGGTTCACAAAGCATCAGCGCTCTGCTGGAAAAGAGAGGTACTCTACCGTCCCTTTGGTTGTTTCATCGCATTCTGTTGAACCCTGTTATCTGACCTGCTGGGAGTTTATAAAATCACTAGTCTAAAATAGTAGCAACACAATTATATATGAAGCACATAAATGAAAATATTTAAAGACAATTACATAAAAATAAAAACAGGAGAACACGTATACACAAATAAAACATTCAGTCAGAGGTTTCAAGGAAAAATAATAGAGAATTCAGTTCTAGGAGAAAAGATCTTAGGAAAAGTGAGATCTTAGGTAGTGATTTAGAAAATGTCTGAGAATAAAAACTTTACATATAGAATAATGGCATTCATCAGATTGAGTTATAGATAACAAATAATATATTTGAGATTGAAAGAGTAGACAGAGTTAGCAGCTTCTAGATCTGTCCAAAATTTTAGGGATATTCCACAATCAAAAAATAGTGTCTTTACATAATAAAATCTTATACCCATGATATCATCACAGCAAGTGCAGACACGTCGCTCTCTCTCTGTAACCTGTACACGCTCCATGTTCACAAGTTTCCAACAGAAAGGAAAATGTTGCGTGCCTCTGACTCATTCTGATTCAAGAGTGTGATTGTGCTGTTGGTCCATGGCAGTTTTCCTGCTAATGATGAGTAAAAAAGATAAACTAGCTGCAGACTGTTCAAGAAGAATCCATTTATGAGGGTGCTTCACATCTAAAAATGACACTAACTGGTTTGACATGATCAAAAGTTCACACTTCTAAGGTCAAAAGTATTATACCAGTCCAAAGTTTCTGTGGAATTTCATCTAAGTAAATGGATTTTACTGGTTTGGTCATAAGGTGTCTTTGTTCTAAAACAAATGGTTTGTATTTTATCGTCTGTAGGAGTGACACCAGTGGTCTTCTCAGACTGGGAGAAGATTGACAGTGTGGAGATGAAGAGCGGTGAAGCTGCAGGAAAACCCAGAGAAAAATTACTGACTGTGGAGGAAATGCTGCGGGTGGCTCAAAAATGACTGAACACAAGAAACTGTTTACAGGTGAACATTGGACACCAAGCAACTGTTGCAATATCAAACGATTGACCACAAGGGGCACAGAAAAGAAATGGCATCATGGCATTATGAAGCACTCAGCATGGACGTAATTCATATTGTACACATTAAAAGCTAGTAGGTACCGTAGTTAACCCTAAATTCTTGGATTTCAATCTAAAGCACTGAAAGACTGTTTTCTGTTGCACTAACCTCAAACAACAGGACGCTAATGGATGATATTAGTAATGAACTTATTGTGTACTGTAAATTACTTTATGTATGAATTTTAAAGAAGAACTATGTGGCTGCTGAAATGTTTTTACATTTAATACACACTTCATGTAATGATGTTTACCGTCTTGAATATCTTTTATAAGAAAATAAAATGTGGCTTATAGCATTTTATTCTTGTCTTGGAGCAGCGTCTCCTACTGCTGCGTTCTAAATATTTTCTACTATTCATTTTGTGGCGAACCAGGCCAAACCAGCCCAGGAGGCGGGTCCCCAGGCTTAGGTTGGGGGAGGTGATAGGGGGAGTGTTCTACCCAGTGCAGGTACTGCAGCCTCTGGGCATGTGGAATTGGTCACACCTGCAGGAGATCAGGTAATCAGGGGAGGCAGCTATTTACCAAGCTGCCAGACAAACATGAGGGAGAGTCTTTGGACAAAAGAGCGAGCGGGGACACATCGTGGAGGTTTTGCACCGAGAAGCTGGCAAGAGGAGAAGCAGCCCAGGAAAAGCCCAACCTGACCTTCCCTACTGGTGGGGGGACCGGAGGAGTCTACCCTAGGGTAAATAGAGAGACACCTCTCTCTCTGCAGGACTGTGGGACTGCCCCGCAGTAAGGAACAGCCACAGAGACCAAAACCCCGGACAGGAAGAAACCTTAATTGAAGTTTAACCCCCTCCTCTCTCCCCTGAATTCTTTATTTAAAGACACTTTATGTTCATGTCAGCTGTCTCCGAGTCACCTATTTTATGAATCTTGCCTCCAACTTCCCTGGGTTGCCACAATTTGCTTAGATGTCCATTTTTACAGAAAATGAATGATTCTGGATCATAAAGGAATATTTAAATCTTTTTTTTAATACATTTAAATTATCTAAAGTGGTTAAGATGACACACAGAGTTGGTTATTTGCAAAGATTTTGGGTTAGCTGGCTATGTTTGGCCTTAACCCCGGTTTTCCTGCATCACATGGCCCACTTTTAGCCAGGGTAGATCACCATGGTAACCCATACTGCACAGCCAACCAATAAAGTGATATGAAGTGTTATAGATATTTTTATAGGCCAGTCAATTTGCTGTCCAGGGCTTTCCACTTGTTTCTAGCCAGCTTCTACCATAACGATACAATCATGTATAGTGTAGGATAAGCTAATCAGGTCAATATATTAATGCTTCCAGCAGATGAAGACAGAAAAGTTTGAGTAGAATTGATGCAACTGAAACCTTTGGTATATTTGTCATTTAAGCCATTTACCAATTTCTGGAAAAATGAGGAAACGCATATCAGTTTGATCTTTATTTAAATCCAGAGACAAAACCAGGTACATGCAGAAACCTCTTACTGGATGGAAGCACCTTGGACTCCATCTGCTCTTGCTGCAGCGCCACCTTCAGGTGCCCTCAGTCGCTGGCCGTGGTCGGCTCCGGCGTCGTGGCAGGCTCCGTGGTCGTCGTGGTGGTCGTCGGCTCCGGCGTGTCCGTGGCGGGCTCC
>LKNJ01006520.1:0-19562 GCA_002120245.1 Maccullochella peelii
TACCTGTTTGTGTTGTCTGTCCTTGGAGGGCGTGGCCCCATCATCCACCACCTGTCGCAAGCTCCAGCCTCCTCACCTGTGATCCATCATCTCATCAGCCTGCAGTATTTCAACTCCGGCTCATCACCCACTCAGCGCCAGATCATTGCTTCTCACCCACGAGTAGACAGCACCACGACCCCAAGACTTCGTTTGCTAGAGTTGCTTCGATTCTTGCTTGCTTTATCTAATCCTGCTTTTTCCTCTCGTCTTCCATATCATCTACACCTCCAGAACCAAGACCTCAGCCCTCCGAACCCTCCGCTGCTCACGCCCTCCTTCATCCCTCCGGCTCCCTGGTCCTCTCCCCTTGTTTCCCCGGACTTTAAATAAAATCTTGTTTGATCTCACCATCTCTGTGTGTCCCCAGTCATGGATCTCCACGCTAGTTCACAACAATGGTATCACATGCAGTTTCACACATTCTGCACACACAAAAAACATCACATCTCTCTGCGCAGCAATGGTTAAGATATCATACTACTCTTCTTAATATGCCAAATATCACGGTGAAAAGGTGTACTGTACTTAACCCTGCTACTCTTTTTCCCACTCCAGCAGACGGTGAACCTCAGGATTGTGTTGTCTCAATTAATCAAATGTGCATGCCCAGACCTGACCTCACTGAATGTCCTGTTACTCAACATGAAGCCTTGTTCAGTGGTAAATTACCTTCTCATTAAGCTGCAGAATTGGTGACTCGAAGCCTGTAAACTGGCTGAAGGCAAAACAGTAAACATCTACACTGACTCAAGCTATGCTTTTTGTGTAGTGCATGATTTTGGAGCACTTTGGAAACACAGAGGTTTTCCTCACATCATCTGGTAAAATCACAAACTTGTGTCTGGCCTGCTAGATGCCATTCTGCTCCCTGTTGCTATCACACTCACAACTTTGACACCATTTCTACAGGAAATGCAGCTGCTGATGCGACTGCTAAGATAGCAGCACTCTCTGGTTCCAGTTTTTCTCCATCTTGCCTGCTGTTAGGAACATCCACTGAGGTGAACCCTCACACTGATGTTTCTATCCTCCAATCACTTTCTACCCCACAGGAACTAAATTTAGCAATTCAGTATGGATTGGCCTAGATAACAAGCCATGTTTGCCATGCACTCTCTTCCACTGTTATGCTAAATTAGCTCATGGAAGAGATCATGTGGGCAAAGGGGGAATGTGTAATGCTATTAACTCTGCGTGGTACACATGGGGGTTTGCAGAGGATTTTTGCTGAAAATGTATGGTTTGTGCAGCTAACAATGCCTCAGGGGCTATTCACATGCCACCTGTAGGCCTAGCATTTCTTGGTAGCTATTTGACATGAGAACTAGCTAACATGAGAACTGGATAACTATTTTTTAGATAAACAAATGTGTTTGGAAAAATTTATATTATTTGTTCGTTCGCGGTGCGCGATGACGTCACTTCCGGTTTAGTCGCTTCCTGTTAGGTAGAAGTGAGACACAGAACACGTCTATGTTCAGAACGTTATCCACTTACATCCAATATGAAGCATCATAGAAGCAATGCTGTAAGTTTATTTATTTGACATTAGACATGTTAAAGAGTATATATATTAGTATTGATTTAGTTAAAAAAACGGTGTTTGATAAGTCATTTAAAATGGTTGATTTGTAAACATGTACAATGCAATGCATAATGAAGTACACGGAGGCTGAATATTTCTGTATTTATTTACAGTTTTCACAACATGTTAATGAAGAAGAACGATAGTAAATGATCAACCTTGCTACGACTCTGACTAAACATCAAGCTAAACCGTAGTCAATGAAGACAGAGTTTCAACACGCTGCACGAGAACATTACAAGTACTGTCTTGTTATTGTTGACATGTTCAGTAAATGGGTTGTTGAAGTTTTCCCATCTGCCAAACAGGACACCAGTGCGGTGGCTAACTGAAATTATTCCTAGGTGAGGCATTCCAACAGTCATCAGCAGCAATAACGGACCAGGATTCGTAAGTCAAGCCCTGTCAGAAGTTTCACACTATTTGGGTTTTTAATATACGTCTCCTACCACCCACAGAGTACAGGTGCTGTGGAGTGAGAAAATGGCACCCTTAAGGCAAAACTGGCAAAATGCTGTGATGAAACTGGTCTCTCATGGGTGAAAGCACTCCCCTTGGTGCTTTTCCACATGCACACGCGTGTGAGAAAGAAACACGGCCTCAGCCCATTTGAAATTCTATTTGGGAGACCACCACAAACTGGGATAGGCCCAATCAGACATTCTGTCCCCACCACAATATCATGTGATGATGAGATGCTAAGATATTGTGCCAACCTGTCTGCTACTTTGTCAGCATTGCATTCACAGGTGTCAAGTGCCTTGCCATCTGCAGCCACAATGATTCTCCACAACCTGAAACCAGGAGACTGGGTCCTCATTAAAGACCACAGGAGACACTAGGAAACAGAGACGATACCACGGTCCATTCCAACTGTTGCTGTCCACTGAAACAGCTGTAAAGGTCGCAGGAAAGGCAACTTGGGTCTATGCCAGCCATTGTAAACACGTCCCAAGGACCGGACGATGAGCTACCAACAAGTGCCTCTGAAACCGTGTTGACGCTTGAATCCTCACCTGATTTACACAGTTGGGGAGAGAGGGGAGGCGTGCATTTAGAGCTCTGCTCGCCCCGTAGCTTCTCAAACTGCAAGAAAACTGTGCTCTTTGGGTGTGAAGGAGAGTGGCTTCACTGGTGAACGATGGCGCCACCAGCTGAGAGACACTGACCATGGCACCCGCTCATGCAGCTGGGATGCGGCCTGATGGGTGGCCTAGGCTTCATGTTCTTGACTGTCATCATAGTGATCCCCATCATCATTATGCATGAGCAGCCAGGAAGCCACACAGGCTGGTAATTTCACTCATCCCCAATAACACGTCACCAGATGGTACATTCACAAAGGTATTGACCGGACTACAGAGACATGGTTGATGGACTGGTTCAATTCAATATTTGGAAAATGGAAATCAGTTATTCAGTCTGTGATGTCTGCATTAACTGTCATTCTGATGTTGTTTATGCTGTTAGGATGTTGCATTATTCCTTATTCCTCATTGTCAGATGCATTGACAAGTCAGTCACATACAAAATGGCTTCCCACACAGACAAACATCCATTGGCTGCAGCTGGGTCAGGTGAGCAAGGCTGCCCAGATTGGCAACCTCCTTTTCAGGGTTACCGCTTAGCCAGTCACAGTGACAACTAAGACAATTCTGATCAAAGTTTTTGTTAAATTGTTGCTCTTCCCCATGCATGCTCATCCACACTATGTTCTACAAAAACAGCAAAAGCAGAACATTTCTATTTGTCAATCTCCATGAGGGAAATCAAAATTTCCACCACACCCTACACTTAAACTAAACCTTGCCTCCAACACAGCAGTGGAAGTTCAGCTCAGACAGTAGTGCGCTCATCACAGCAGCACATAGCGTTAGAAGTCTGACACATGTTAACAAATGATCTGACAGTGTATGCTGAGAAATATGGGGGGAAATGTCACTCCACTCTCTTTCATCTTGTGACAAATGCTGTATTTTTTGGTTAAAAATGCTGTACTTCTAAGATGATGGAGTCCTCCACTCTCACCTTGGTGGGTACTGCTGCTCCACCCCCCGCCTCCTTCTCCTCCTCCTTTGTGCGTCTCAATTCATCTGGCAGTAATATAGCCCCTGGAGAGCGCTGCACTGAAATCAATACCGGCGAGAAGAGAGTGCCTTTAAACTCCACCGTGCCTTCCTGTTTATTTACATCCCCAATCAAAATGCAGGAACTTCCACAGACAGGTTGCATGATAAACACATGCACACATCAGAACAACTACACACACACACACACACACACACATTTCATAAAAGCTGCCTCTTCACTGTCTTTGCTGCTCTTGTTCTCTCTAGTCTCAGGTGTGGGAGGCACAGAGACCACCTTCTCATTGATTTAGTGTGATAAGACTCATTGATTTCCACTGAGCAAAATGTGGACGGCTGTAGACACACATCAGGATTACACTGTGTATCAGTTTACTGATAAATTGTACATTTATTGCAAATGGAATCCATCAATCCATTTCCTGCTGCCAAACCAGGTTCAGGTCATTGTGGAAAGCCCCGACGTCCTTCTTCTCAGCCACATCCTCCTGCTCTTCCTGGGGGATCCCAGGCCACATGGGACATGAACTTCCTTTACTGTGTTCAGGGTTTACTGCAGATTTCCTCTCAGTTAGACATCTCCAGAATACCTCCACAGGGAGCATCCTAATCAGGTTCCACCTCAGCTGACAACTTTCAATGCTGAAGAACAGCGGTTCTACTCTGAACTCCTTCCAAATTTCCCCACCTGCTCCTGTCCCCACTAACACAACATCACACAGAGCTCAGGTGAAAACCGCACTTTCGGATCGTTTGACCTGACCAAAAATTTATTCCTTTTCTATAGACGGGTGCTGGGTAGTCAATACATACAGAACAGCAACAACAGAATGAATACCCAACAAAAAATAAAATAGGCCATGGACACCATGGAGAGAGGAACATGCAAAAATGCATTAGGACCGCTGCCAACAGTCTGGATGAGTTCACAGAGGCTGTAACGTGATGCTGGAGATCTTCTACCAGTCTGTGGTTGCGAGTGCCATCTACTGTGCTGGGGGAGCAGCATCAGTGCCAGAGATGCCAGCAGGATCAATAAACTCATTCACAAGGCTGGAACTACAGTATCATTGGTCAAAACCTGGAGACGTTTGAGTCAGTGAGGAGCAGTAGGTCACTGAACAAACTGCTCTCCATCATGGACAATCCATCCCACCCACTCCATGACACACTACAAAGACAGCGGAGCTCATTTTCCAACAGACTCTTTCAGCTCCGCTGTTGTAAAGAACATTTTAGGAAATCATTCCTACCTTTCGGTTGTGATACAGAGAGATGTCAACAGACTGTTCAAGAGGCAAAACCCTAACAAAGCAGCCGGACCAGACTCTGTCTCTCCCTCCACCCTGAAGCACTGTGCTTATCAGCTGTCTCCGGTGTTCACAAACACCTCACTGGAGACATGCCGTGTGCCAGTCTGCTTCTAAACTTCCACCATGACTACAGACCCGTCGTCCTGACCTCTGTGGTAATGAAGTCATTTGAGTGCCTTGTGCTGTCCAACCTGAAGGACATCACTGACCCTCTCCTGGACCCACTGCAGTTTGCCTACTGACTTGGTGCAGTCAGAACAATCTGGAGGTCAATGCTCTAAAGGCAGTGGAGTTGGTAATGGATTTCAGGAAAAACGCAGCCCCACCCACCCCCATCACCCTGAGTGACTCTCCAGGGCTGGGCATCATCAGCCAGGACCTCAAGTGGGAGGTGAACATCAGCTCCCTCACCAACAAAGCCCAACAGAGGATGTACTTCCTGTGGCAGCTGCAGAAATTCAACCTGCCAAAGACAATGATGGTGCACTTCTACACCACCATCACTGGGTCCATCCTCACCTCCTCCATCACCATCTGGTATGTTGCTGCCACTGCCAAGGACAAGGGCAGACTACAGCGTATCATTTGCTCTTCAGAGAAGCTGATTGGCTGCAATCTGCCTTTCCTTGAGGACCTGTATGCCGCCAGGACCCTGAGGCGTGCAGGAAAGATTGTGGCTGACCTCTCCCACCCTGGACACAAACTCTTTGAAACACTCCCTTCCGACAGGAGGCTGCAGTCCATCAGGAACAAAACCTCACACTATAAGAACAGTTTCTTCCTGTCTGCAGCATAAACAAGGCCTGGGAACCCCCTGTGACTCTGACTCTAATACCCCAAGAACCCCCCCCGCAGAAAAAGCTAGTAAGTGGAGTTTGAGATAAGATTTTTTGTTTATATCAGTATGGGCCATCACAAACCACACACATGTAAAATATCTGCTATTGCTACAAATGCAAATACAAAAGCTTTCATCTCAGCAAAGTCATTTTGATTTCTCCCATTGGTTATTGCCAATTGAATTCCATCACTGAGGTAATGGCTGTTAACAGCTGACACAAAGTATATGGCTGATCTTCTCTTTCCCAGAGCCTGCTAAACTGAAACCTAATCAGAATGGTGGGAGGAGAAGCAGCCAGCATCTGGTATAATGGAAATACACTTATGAGATAATTATTTTCTCCTTCTCATCCTGCTCCCCCCCTTTCACCGACAGTCACCATCACCAGTGCTCACTAATTATCTGCTGTCTCATAGATATTACTGATTTATTACTCCACTGCACATTTCTATTACCTTCTCTGTGTGACAATAATGTTTCAGAACATGTCATAATAGTTCTCAGTGTCTCTGACCCTGTCTCCTCAGGAGATAGACTGGCCTCAGATCTTATTTTGATCCACTGGTGGACATGTAGCCTGAGCCATAATAGGTTTACTAAATCATTGACTTTTATTAGAAACTGTGTATCTGCTTAAATATCATGCTGGTCATGTGACTAAGAATGGTTCAGTATACCCTTTTTGTTGGTTTAATTTGGTTCTTATGCACACTGACACCACATGACGAAGTGTCCTTGGACAAGACACTGAGCCCTAAAGTGATCCTGATGGCCAGACCAGCAACTTGCATGGTAGCTTACTACCATCGGTGTGTGTGTGTGTGTGTGTGTGTGTGTGTATGTGTATGTGAATGGGTGAATAAGAGACAAATTGTAAAGCACCTTGGATAAAATAATAATGTACCATGATACAGATGATACTGTGTACACATTATAAAATGAAATGTAATCTGTGTGTTACTTCATGAGCAAACAGGTTCATGTCAGATTGAGCTATTTTCTGCCGAACTGAGATACTTGTCTTTGGAAAAGGTAAAAATGCTTGTTAATTTAGGCTACTTTTTGTATAATTTGATCAGTTCATCACCCCCTTATAATATTTAGTGAGCAGGTGGAAAGACAAGTGGAACTCGATACTTTTGCCATCACAATTTACATGAATCATTTAGCTGTTTGTTTTATTTTTTATTTCTTTCTTATCATTTAGTTATTTCAATGGGCCTTTGTGCGCCTGACAGTAGTCTGCCAGCTTGGAGACAGTTTGATATAGATATGGGTCCAGCTGTAGGACTCCTGTAGCCTTGATGTGATTTGCACTGCAGCTCAACTGAAGCTAAAAAGGGGCAGTCTCAGAAGCAGCTGAATTTGAATGATTGCAAGCTTTTTTCTGTGTTTATTTGGTTTTGTTTTTCTATTGGAATTCTGAATCCATTTCAACATGGATATTTCACTATTGTTCACTACACTACAGATGGAAAGGGCCAAATTGGGAGCACATTCATTTTATTATTATCTAATGATAGAAATGTTCTAAAGATACAAATAGTAGGGGTACAAAAACAGACTTGTAAGAAAGGGTACATGTATATGGTATGAGCCCATGACAAGCTTCTGTCTTTGTGATAGTGTAGTAACATTTGAAAAAAAAAAATCATGATACCTTTGCTGCAAGAATCCTGTTTTTTTATGACTACGTGCCTCTCCGAGTGATGTCAAAAAACTTAATTCAGCGTACCGTGCTACAAAAAAAAGGTGAGAGTGTGAATTATTGTCATCATGGCTGTGTAGAAGTATTACTCATGTTGTGGGGACATAAATCTGTTAAAACATTGTGTATCCTTGGTCAACAAATCGCTGGTCCCAGTTATTAAAAGGTCCAATGAATAAATGTTTTACTGCCTCAAACCACAAAGTGGCAATCAAATGTGTGAGTGTTGATGGGATTGCTGATCAATACCAATTTCATTTCATGTCATTTTTAGGATCCTCATTAGCTTGAGCTGGAACAGCAGCAGTTCTTTCTGTGCTCCAGAGAACAGATTATATAAATAACAGGATATAATAGACCGGTCCGATCATAATGCAAGTAAATCAATGTCAGTGTGTCAGTGATCACTTGGTCGTGATCTGACGTGATCTTTTTTACATTTAAATTATATTTCTGCCCTTCAAAACTCAAGACTCTCCGTCATTTTGAGCCACTCAGCTGGGCTGATGTGCTATATGTGGGTTTCTAACCTCCTCACTTCTCTCACTTGCAGCACTTTCTTGCATATTGGTCCATCTTACTGGAGATGTTGGGGAGAGATGTGATGATTGTTATTTTTCTCTTTGTGCTGTGAATTCTCATGCTGCTAAATGGCAGCCCCTGGTGGACAGAATATTCACTACAACTGAACTCAATCATTCCCCTGCCTGCTGGCCCTCACTCAGCACTGCAGGTCTCTCTGCTCTCCATCCCACATCCTGCCATGCGGTCCTGAGAATGTAAGCATTTTATGTTTATCTGTATTTATTTGCATTTCCTTTTAGTTTGTTGCATGAGGTCAGAGTAGATCATTACGGCGGGTCGGGAATACAATTCTATGACAGGTTCTGTTAAGTCCTTTTGGATGCATTACTCTGTTGTGTTCAACTATGAGAAATATTGTAAATTTGAAGGAAAACCAAATTTGTTTTTCTGACGTGACTGTGTACCTTCACCTCAGCGAACAGTTCAGAGGAGCTGCTAAACATTACTGACCAAAGCAAAATAATGGCACAGAAAATAACGTAATTTCTACACTTCAAATAGTACAGAACCAACTAAAAAAAATACGCTGTATGTTTTTAATTTTCTTATGTAAATGCAGTGTTTTCTTATTTTGTTGATCCTGAATGTCGGTGTCGTACAGAGCAGAAACTCACCCACTATGGACTTGTGAAGGTAAGAAGACAAAAATGCTCTGCAGAGACAGTACCACCAGCTGCTGATTCTGAGGACAGACAGAATAGACATCTATCTGCAACATGCTGAAGAAAACACCACGTGTTCAGCCTGTAGCTTTTGAGACTGACATTTTTTTCCAGTTTTGATGAGTCAGCAGCAGCTGAGCTTGTTGCAGCTTTAAAGATCCTCAATCATGTAGATCATACAGATTATATTGTTTATCCTGCTGTAACATTATTTCCACCCAAATTTCAGATGTAACTATAGAAAATGTACTACCCATCTGTCAGTCATTTACTCTAAATAGTGATATACACGTGCACACATCCTGGGCAGCCCGCTCTACTGAATGTTGATTTAAGCAATCACAATTGTATATGTAATATACTGTATATATGTAATTAGTGTACAGAGGGTCACAGGCAGAGTGAGAATGTCAGCCATTTATTTTCCTGAAGTACATTTTGGCTTGAGCCGAGTTGTTAGCCGAGTCAACACAACTGCTAAGCTAACTTTTGCTGACTCTGTTAAGACGTTGTGGTGAACTGCCTTGCATATAACTGAATAGTGTAGCAGTGAAAAACAGGATCAAGAGTGAATGCACAGTAAAAGAAGAAAATAATTCGCCAAGATGTCTTAAGGTCATGAAAATACCAAACTGTCCGAGTGCTGCTCGCACTGGCTCGCTGTTTTTATTCAACCCCCCTTGCCCTTGTCTTCTCAGATGCTTTTAAAGTATTGAAACATCCTCATTCATCCTGATCAATGGGTCACAGAGCAGGAGAAAATAAATAATAATTAGCAAACTTAACGAACACTTACTACAAATATATTCATAAAAGTATTTAACAGCGTGACCACGAAAATAGTAGTTTCCCAAAATAACCTTAACTCACGTTCCACTTACCAACTTTTTCTGGAGCATTCAACCGCAGCATGTCCTGGGGCATTCTGGGCAAATGGATGATGATAATCCCATCCTGAGGTAGGACCAGGACATACACTCAACAGGACGCATCAGAAGCATTCCAGTGGGACTCCCTTATGAGGCTGGACTGCCAGAACACCTAACAGCCGGGCCACAACGCTGACCTGAGCAGCACGTGACGGCTATCTCACTGAACTGCTGCAGCTGGGTGTCCACACAGGGAGTGTTCCTACTGCATCGCTGCTTCTGCCAGCCCCATCTTTCTACATTGAGTTTGCCTTTGATAATGCCCATCAATACTTTAATGTTTCATTTAATTTTATGATTTCATTTATATTTAGTTTAGACAGGAAAGGGTTAAGAGGCTTGTGCTCAATTGTAACTGGGGAGTTAAAAGTTTTAGATTTTTTTTTTTTTTTTTTTTTTTAAACACGTCTGACATATCCTACAGATACCAATACTGAAAGGTGTACTATTGCTTGTTTGATGTCAATATGACCATCAACAGATCATTTTCACTGTGTATTTCTGCTGAGAGAAAAGAGACACCAAATCTCTAGATGAGCAGCACTTAAGGGCTGTGTGGCTGCTCTAACCTGTTAACATGGACACCAAAATCAAAAGCAGGAGGTTCCGCCACGCACACTCACTGCTCAGGTCGGAGGTGTGGCCCGGTCGTAACCAGAGTGTTCAAGTCCCAGGAGTCAGCACTTACCCCAAACCTTTCAGCACCTTCAACATTTGGAAAATACACTGGTGTGAGTTACATTTTCAGATTGACACCACTCCCATGTTTGTACAGTAAATATGAAGGTAGAGCCAGCAACAGGTTATCTTAGCATAAAGATTAGAGACAAGTGGAAAGCCTGGCTCTGTCCAAAGTTTGTTTCATCTGTACAAAAAGACTGTAGCTTCATATTTACTGCACAGACATCAGAGTTATATTGATCCTCTTATCCAACTCAGCAATAAAGTGAATAAGCCTATTTCTCATAATATCAAACATTATGTCTTCCTTTAAGATACACTGAATAAATATAGTCAATCCCGATATGGAACCAGCAGCAATAAGCATAGACTTTTTCCCACAACAAACATTACATTTTACTTATCTGGATGCATATTTGTGAAAAGCCACCATTTATGCATGTGTTTGCACACCAAACTGCCAGGAAACATATTCACACCTCTGTGACAGTCTAATGGCCCTCCCTATCAGTCACTAGATTCAAAATCCCCAATATCCCCTTTGTCATGCAGTGCTCTGCTGGTACCCCCTGAGGACAAGAGCCAAGGAGGCCATTTACATCTTTAAACAGAGACAGGTTACCATCACCACCCATACACTGTCAAGAAAGCTACTTCAGTCATCAGCCCCTCTTTCTCTGCCTCCAGCCACTTCACTACCCTCCCACCCCCACATTTCTGATTGCCAGTTAATTACTCTAAGACTCTTTTTCAATGAAGTCTCTCCTGATTGAACTGCCTCGTACACACGGCCGTGACGTATACAACCACCTGTTATCATGTGACTGACAAAATCATCTGATGAATGCTGTGAAATGTGGTTGAAAGCTTCAGAAACTCTGGGTCAAATATCATACAAAAATAATCAAACTTCCTCCTACACCTTCATTATCTGCTTTACAGCATTTCATTTATAAAAATTCCCATTTAATAATTATGATTTCTAATAAAGGAGGAAATAGAATTCAAGTGTGAAATGCATTAAAGATGATTATATTTCCATCCTATAAATATAAAGTTGTGTCCTGTAAGGACATACAGCAGGGCTGCTGGAAAAAGTGTTTTTACTCATCATTAGCTGAACTAAACCCCCTTCTTTACATCCTGGATGAATAAAGCAACCAAAAGAACAGAGGCTGCAGTTGAATAAATATTTTAGCCAGCCGATTCTGTGTGTTAGAGGTGAGTTGGGAAACATTACTAGCAGGATGTGTAAGATTTAACAAGAGCCTACAGCCATACGAGGCTGCAATGATCATGCAAAAAAAATCAAAAAGTTAGATAAAAGGTGAGCACCATAGTCTGTTTTTCATCATTAGCAGTCGTGGTAAAGCAAATGTTAAAAGAGGGTGAGAGGTAAGATCTTTGGTAAGCAGTTCAAGTAACTCCCAACCAGATGTACTTGTACTCCAGATACTGAAAGAATCACTCAGATTAATTTAAAGAAAATGCAGATTGCTTTACCAACGTTCCTGCTTTCACCACAGTAAGTGTTGTTTAATGCCAAGTTAAATGCATCTACTTGTTGGAGAGTGTTTCTTGCTGTGTATTTGCTGCAACTATTTAGTTTGCTCTTGTTGACAAAATCATCTAATTTGGAACAGAGTGGTGGTGGTCTCACAGGGCAGCTGCAGTCACTCAGAGCTGTAGACCGTCAGCCCCCACGCCTGCTTTTAACCTGATGGCATGATCTCTGCCTGTTATGACATGTGATTGGTTGCATGTATGTACACATCAACACAACAGCGCAGGAGAAAGAGAAAAGGTGGAGCTCAGAGGTAGCGCATTAAAAGGAAAAAGGCCTGCAGGAATGTGACACTACACACTGCAAAAAGATATGTTACTAGCATTAACAGTAAACAGAAAAAAGCACACGTCAACTAAACAGTTACAGTATATGTGGTCTGTTGTGAATGTGTGGAGATAGTCCTGAATTGTTATCCCAGTCCGGCCCTGCACCAAAATACCAACAACCGTCTTTGTGCCTCTTCATTTGGTTGAACCTTCCTCCTGTTTGGTCCTCTGCTCCCACCTATGCACTGTGCGCTGGGCACCAAAATCCCTGGGCCACCAATATGAAAGAATTATAATATCCACTTTTACATAATCAATACTGTTAAGCAATAATCAGCTTAAAATCAGTTCAAAAGAACACATTTAGTACATGACATGGTGTTGATGAAGGAGTACTTCTCTGTGACAGGGCTGGGGCGGTATGTCAGACAAAAAAGTTTGGGAACCACTTACTTATACCAAAAGGGGTTAGGTCAGAAGCAGGGAGAGGACCCAGGCGCAGACGGGAGTGGAGGCAGGCAGGAAATTCAAAAGGTTTTATTAATCCTTCTGGCAGGGTTGGGAAACAACCAGGGACCAGTCTAACACACATCACATCACAAGCACAATGAACAGACAAGGACCAACTGAAAAGGACAGATATAAATAGGGAAGGGACTGACGAGGGGATCAGGGCCAGGTGTGTGATGAGGAGCAGGTGTAGACAATCAGACACACGAGGGCAGGCACACACAGGACACAAGAGACAAGACTTCGAAATAGGACAGAAAACAGACAAGACAACAGACTGTAACAGTACCCACCCCTCAAGGGACGGCTCCCAGATGTCCCATGGGCAGATCAGGGCTGTCAAACAGGGCAGGTGGAGGGGGACGGAAGGAGGGACACCGGGCTAAGGAACAGAAGGACAGGGGCGGTGCAGGTCAGGTGAACGGGCAGGAGGGCGGCGCCGTGGAAGGGGCCACTCCGGAGGGCGGTGCCATGGAAGGGGCCGCTCCAGAGGACGGGGCTCAGGAGGCCGGCCGCGAAGACGGAGCTCATGAGGCCCCAGAGACGGCAGCAGTTGCTGCCCTCTCGGCAGCAGTACGGGAACTGGTTGCTGCCCTCTTGGCAGTGGAACGGGAACTAAGGATGGCTGCGGCCACGGCTGGATGGGACCAGGGGACTGCTGCAGCGGGACGGGACCGGGGAGCTGGGGCTGGGTCTGGGTCTGCAGCTTCTGGACGGGGAACGGAGACAGGCGGTCTGCAGCTGGATGGGTTCTGGGGCTGGCGGAGACGGAGGCTGCAGCTGGACGGGTTCTGGTGCTGGGCCAAGAATGTGAGCAGGTGGATGCCGGACTCTGGTTGTGACACAGCTGGTGTCAGCCGGGTCGCCATCTGGGATCCAGAAACAGATGTCAGCCAGGCCGCCGACAGGTGTCAAAGAGACCGGAGGGAGGGAGGTGCAGGGAATCACCATCCAACGATTGAATACCACCATTTTGGCGAATTCCGGGTCCCCCCTCCAGAAGACAATGAGGGCCCTCAGGAATTCCGGGTCCTCGAAAAACGTCTCTTTGGATACTCCAAAATCCTCCTTGTGGTGAGGTTATTTGTTCAATTCTCACTGGAAGTGACAGTAGAATGTATCTGGTAAAGTGACTACGGTCACCTTTCATCCAATTTCTAACACTGTGACAATATTTTAAAGTGAGACTGTGTAACCTTTGAAAAAAGAAATAACACAATTTGATTCTTACTCAATACGTTGAAAAAGTAATAAGACACAATTCAATCCACTCTTACAGCCTTACTCAGTCTGGTATGGTCAGTATCTTGGTGGCTAATGTTACCTGATATTGCTGTGTAATTGACACCACTGAGTCAGTTTGCTGACTTTATGACTCTTCTCTACTTGTGCATGTTTTGTGCTCTTTTTTAGTTTACCATTGTCCTGTAATTGCCTCATGTTGCCACAGTGGGCGCTTTTCAGGAAAAAAAGGAAACATAGACTCGCTTTAAAAGGTTTAATTTGGATACAACCTGAAGGTAAGAGCACAGCTGCTGCATGTACTGTAAAGAGCCTACGTGACTGTGTATGTGCTGAGTGTGTGTATTTGTATGGTGCTAAGGAGAGGGAGGTGGAGACAGAGATGTGAAGGGTGTGCAGCAGCAGGTCACCTCCAAACGGACTTGTGTGGACATTTTGGCCGGTCCACACAAAGAAAATGCTAGGATGAACACCTTTGGTCCTACTGAATGATCTATATAAGTTTCAGAAGGTGTGTGTCTCCATAGATTCAGTAACCTCAGAAAAGTGTGTGTAGGCCAGTGCTCTTGGGCTCCCCTTACACATAGGACTAGTGTAGTGCAGGCGAAATTGATTTAGAGGATGACAAAGCAATGTAATTTTCTGATTGGCTGAGGCTGGGGAATTTTGTGATTGGCTCTTTCAGTCATGAGAACATGACTTTGCCCCCGTGTTGCTGCTCTGCAGTCACTGTTGCTATTGTTATTATTGGACTTATTATTAGTATTACTACTACCTATTGCTATTAGTATTATTTGTATTAACATTAATACCATTCCCACTACTGTTACTTTACATCTGTATGTAGAAGTGAACTGTGCTGTGCTACTGCATGTTCGCTTTCCTCTTGCTCTCTCTCTCTATCCCTCCCTCTCCCTCTCCTCTCTCTCAACCCAACCGGTCGAGGCAGATGACCGCCCACCCAGAGCCTGGTTCTGCTCGAGGTTTCTGCCTGTTAAAAGGAAGTTTTTCCTTGCCGCTGTTGCTTGTGCTTGCTCTTGGTGGGAATTGTTGGGTCTCTGTAAACGGTCTAGACCTGCTCTTTATGAATAAGTGCCCTGAGATAACCTTGTTATGATATGGCGCTATATAAATAAAACTGAATTTAACTGAATGACTGTGGGGCTGAACAGGAACTAAATTACAACCTGATGCAAGCAGTACATTTAAACAGGAAAAACAGCAAACAGACTATCTGCCAAATATAACAACTTAATTACCCTACGTATTATACTATAATATGTTACATGGATGGCATAAACAGTGAACAAACAAAAAACATCAGTACTACTGATGCTGCTTACTGTATTGCTACAAGTAGTATGCGAACTACTGCAAATATTACAACTATTACTACTACTAAGTAAAATTAGAGGTACTTGTACTTTATTTGAGTTTTTTCTTTTCATGTCACTTTCTACTTCTACTCCACTACATCTCAGAGGGAAATAGTGTATTTTACTTCACTACATTTATCAGCCAACTTTAGTTACTTTACAGATTAAGATTTTTGCATAAAGCACATATGAAGAGCATCTAAAATATGATGTTTTGTTATAATGAAACTACCAACAGTTTATACAAGTACAGCTAAAATGATAAGTCGTTTAATAAATAAGTCCAGTGAAATTAATTGGCAAATATTGTGATAAGTCATTTTTCATTTACATTTTTAATTTTATGGTTCCAGCTTCACAAAAGTGAGGATTTAGTATATGCTTTTCCTCTCAACTATTTTAACAATTTTGAGGCTTTTGGCCTTTGGGCTCTGGGTATTTTTGACAGCATTTCTCAACATTTTCAGAATTTTTATTAAGTAAATTTTCTTTATTATGCGTGCAGACTTTTAGTTAAAGGGGACATATTATGCTCATTTTCAGGTACATACTTCTATTTTGGGGTTCTACTGGAATAGGTTTAGGTTGCCTTAATGTTAAAAAAACACATTATTTATCTCATATTGACAATTGCTTCAGCACCTCTTTTCAACCTCCGTCTGAAACGCTCAGTTTTAGCTCCTGTCTCTTTAAGGCCCCCCTCCCTAGAGCCCAGTCTGCTCTGATTGGCCAGCCCCCACGTGGGAGAGCAGGCACTGAGCCGGCACCGCCCACCAACTTTGCAAATGCTCCACCCGGTTCCCCTCGCTGTTTTGGGATCACAGTAACGGAGTTTAGCTGTACTTCTACCTTGAATATTTCCACAATAACCCCTTCTACACCAAGAAACTCAATACTGCACGACATCAGCGACCAAGACTACAGGTTTCCCTGATTCTTGGCTCAGGTAAATAATGCTATTTAACGGCATATCTCTGTCACATAATGTTAGCTTAGTATTTATGCATAACCCGTAAACACACTCTGTTTTACGTTTGTCTCTACAGGTACATTTGTGAGAAGTGACCAACAAAGCCCAGAGAAGTGGAAACATTTGTTGAGAAGAGAGACAGAGGTAACATGTAGCACTGTATGTAAACACTTACTGTAGGCCTACTTATCAGGGTGTGGAGGTGGAAAGTAGCCTTCAATATGAAACAATAGAAGATGTGAAATATTAAAGTAATTATTTATGGTAGAAAACACACCTGATAAATGTAAGAAAGTAATCAAATAGTACAGTGATTACTGTAGCAACTGTCCATGTCTTATCCTGACACTTCAGTTGCATCAGACTAGTGACACTTACCATAATGAGGCAGCAACCTGCCTAGAACAGACTCTATCCTGTAAGATACCATGTCAACATAACTGAAGGAATTACTGATCTTATAAAGTAACTTGTGTAGTTAAACTCCTCAGTGATCAAAGTATCTGAAGAAAAGTTTTTACTTGTCAGTTGTCAGACAATTATTGCCATATTTATGCTTTAAAATGTTTGTTATAGCTGCAGATTTTTTTTGATACTTTAAAAATACTGTAGAGAATATTGTATAATATATATTGTGATCTGTTGACACCGTAAAGTTTGATTGTGAAACAAATGTCTTGTGCTGCTTACAGAGTCACCTGTAGTAAATAATAGCAAATCTTTCACATTTTCATAGTCAGCTTATTCAATCTTTAGTTTTTTTAACTCTTCTACACGGATGAAGTCTAACAAGGTTTTCACATCACCTATTTAAACAGTGTAATTACATAAAACCTTTGTGAAAGAACATATTTTTCTCCAACACCACAGGAACCTTACTACTAAATTTAAAAATGACCAAAATCCTCCTTGAAAATAAAGCACTTTATTCATATCCATTGAAATAGAAATAGTGTGTATATAATGCACAAAGTAGCAAAGTGAGGAGAGTGTGGTGGGTCCAGGAACACCTCAGCAAACACGAGCTTCATTACGCAATGAGCATGCTATGTACGTAACAAGGGAAGCCACATTTAAAACAGTGTGTTGGTTCACATGCTTTCTGAGATAGGCAGAACACAAAAAAATGACTGGGTGGTCTAATTTCACATTTTGTGTGTTGGTAAACACTCCAGATACCCACAAGTATGTGCACAAACACTGAAAAAGTGAGTTTTCCATGATATGTCCCTTTTAAGGGACTTTCAATGCAGTTTCACACTGATGTAGCCAAGAATGGCAGGAGAAGGACCCAAATGCAGACAATCACAGGAGATGAAACAGGTTACCGATTTATTGAACTCACTTGTAGGTGTAAGCAAGCAAGCAAGCCCAAACTCTGGAAAACACAGAAGCATGATAAAAACATCCAAAAGCAGGACAATAAAACAACTTCAGAAAACACTGAACACATGACAATGAACCGACAGAGAACAAACGAAAAGGACAGGCATAAATAGGGAAAAGGCTGATACAATCAGGTGAATACAATCAGGGGTAATGACACTCAAGACAGAGACACGAGGGCAGGAGCACAGTGGAAACAGGAGACACGACTTCAAAATAAAACAGGAACTAAACAGACATAAACAGGACTAGACAAGGTCCATGGAACATGACATGCAGGACTTTTACTTGTAACGTTTTTTTTACAGTATGGTATTACTTTTACTTAAGTAAAGGACCGGAATACTAGTTTTTCTGAGAAAGTTAGGTGTTACGCTACAGACTTGAAGAATACTATTGAATCTATTGAAACTCATTAATACTACTGGTGTCTTTTGAGGCACCCATTGTCAGGATCTGGACTATAAATGTTATGATGGGGACTCTTTGTGTTATTATGTGGATTCTTCGGTTGGTCCTGTTTTAATTTGAAGTTTTGGTCTGTCTTGGTTCCTGTGTGTTCCTGCCCTAGTGTCTCCCCTTGTCTTGATTGTCTGTTGATTTGCTTCACCTGTGTGTTGTGTGCCTGCCTCTGTTTCCCTCGTTTTCTCTCCTCCTATTTATACTGGGCCTTTTCATTTGTTCCCCATGGTGTCATTACCCTATGTTACGTGTGTGCAGTGTTGCATTTATGTTCTGTTGTTGTATTTATGTTCTGTTGTTGTGTGTACTGGACGTTCTGGTTTTCCTGCTCGTAAGTTCATTAAACCTTTGGAACTCCTGTCTGCCTCCGCGTGCTGCCTGCATTTGGGTCCTCTCCCTGCAATGTACCGTAACACCCATGCCTCCAGGAGCTGAACAGAAGAGTCTCTCTTCTTATTAAGGCCTTAGCTGGAATTTTAGAAATGCCTCCTTTGCCACCACTTGCAGCTATCGTTTTCTGCAGCAACTGTTTTCCTGGAATGTATTTTTTTTTCTATTCATTTGTTTTTATAAAACATATAATTCATTAATTTAACTAATTTTTAAATGCAGCAGTGTGTTTTATACAACCATTGTATTTCTGCATTTTATTGAATTGAATGTTTTAAAAGGTGTTTCCTAATTTTTTGACAACATATTGGAAAGATTTAAAGATAATGCAATGCAACACCACTATCAGCTATAGCCACATTGATAATGCAACGTTAAATCAGAAAACAACCTTTTGCAAAGGCAGTGTTCATTTCAAGGCTAGTGCATTCAAAAGTGCATTTCATTATGAAGGGGGTTTGATTTAAATATATAAGTAAATATTGTAGTGGAAAACGTCCATTTGTCCTGCTAAATAAGTAGGTAACGCATGTGTACCAGAGCTGAGCAAGTTGGAAAAGATCAAAAGGGAGGCAGGAATGTTTACAGCCTGCCGGACCTTTTAGTGATTTGAATCAACACCCTGTCCTGGGTGCCTCTCAGGACTTAAAACTGAGATATCCCTCGGAGCTGTAAAGGTGTCAATTTTGACGCCCCACAGACCTGAGAACTAGACTTTCTGACTCTCCTGAAGGCATATTGGTGTTATGCTAATAAGATTGACTGCACATCTACACGGTCCAGACCCTGGTTGTAATCCCTCTGATTGCAAACAACAAGGAAATCCAAGAACATACTGGACAATCAAAAAAAGACTATCTTCTTTGGAGACAGAGACTGGATCTTTACCTGCATAAACTGAATGAAGAACATACATACAAAGTATGAAACAAAGAGCAATCTGCTCTCAATTCAATTCAA